>JAANSO010002310.1:0-13848 GCA_036507315.1 Lepidocyrtus fimetarius
ATGTATTAAGTTGAATTGAGAGATGTTGAGGTGACGATACAATAATATTGTGATGATGATGAAAGGATGTTGTTGTCTACAGGAGCGTCATCGTCCCCTATCCTTCTTCGTGCTACCAAAATATTATTGCACTGGTTCAGCTCATTTAACTCGAGAAGCAGTTTAGTTGCCGTTTTGACGTTAAATAAAGTGGTTCGTAAATAAAGTGCGTTCCCTTGTTGCATTGAGAAATTTTTGCATCCCTTCGTTATTCACTTTGATTGTGGAGGAAAACGTGAATAAGTTTAGTTGAGTTTATTGTGAGAGAATGTAATTAAAGTAGAAAATTTTCAAGGATATTGCAAAATGCAATAACAAGCAGTATTGTTATAAATGTTATTACGTTTTAACGAGATTCTTCTTAACAAGTTGCACTGATGTGTGTATGCGCAATTTCTTCGTTTATATTATTTCATCTGATCGTTACACTTTTGTACATTGTATGGAAATTCTCTGGCTTGGCCTTGTCATACCTGTCAAGCAGTTCAGGCCGGGAGGATGAAGGAGAGTTGCCTAAATACGATTATTTGTTCAACTAGCTTAAATAAGTTTTCAAGTAATAAAGCAATGAGACAAGTTTTAAATGAAATTATTAAAAGAAATTCCACAATTTACCGTGAAATTACTAAACTTGACAGGTCTTTATTTTCAACTTTTGATGCATTTTTGACGTAAAATATTTGAAACATTAATCATTTCCGACAGTGCTAAGCACCTTGCTCTATAACATATTTAAAACTGCTGAATAATGAATGTGTGCAACTGAATAAGCTTTATTATTTTATGTGATATATATTTTACGTTCATCCATATACTATAACCTCTCATACATTTTAGTGCTAAACTGAACTGATCTAATGCCTATTTGGTTAAAGTTTGGAGAAATCAAATGAACAGGCGTTACTATCATTATCATTGAGCGTCATAATTGTGTTACGTGGACCAGGATTTCATTTCAGGGATAAAAAAGGAAGAATTTTATTACCATCTTATCTTTCATCTCTTAAGTCAAGATGGTGGGCTACTACATATAAAAAATTCGTATTATGTTGAGTGTGCGACGGTGAAGAAACAAAGCTTGGCTTTATCCTCCGAATATACACGGAATCCTTTGAAGTAGAAATTAAACTGGAACAAGACGCTGAGCACCTCCGTCATTCATGTAAACAAAGCTGTTTGATGTGATGTGCCATGTGGATAGGTACGTGAGGATGTTTTTCTAGGAAAATTTATATAATATAGTTTTGCGAAAACGAATAAATATTAAGTAAAAACCCATCAGAATAGTATATCATAGAAAAATCAGTATTATTCTGTGTGCCAACTCGACCAAAGGCGAGACGGACGTAAAAGGATATATTAAAAATCGTTTTGATTGAAATCTTTCAAGATATGGGGAAAATAATTTTGAGTAAGGTCCGGTCTGTATCATTGTTAGTTTGATTCAGTTTACATGTAAACGCTGATCTGCAAATGTGGCAGCGCTGTTTCGGCTGGCTTTTACGTACTTGAGTTGTACTGCTTTACAATTGTGAGCACGTTTTTACACTATAATTACTTGGCGTATTTCCTGATCAAGGATTCTGTGCTCTCTCAAGTGTGTCAAAAATGCAAAAAATAGCATTTTTTATTATCCATAAAATATATATTTTTAACTTTTGGGTGTTCTTCAGTTGCTGTTTATGCATTTTCTACGCGTAAAAATCTTTTCATCCCTTCAATGCCGAAATTGTTGTTGGGTTCAAAACCATCCGCAGTAGTAGTAGTATAGACATCTCAGTCTAATAAAAGAATCCATGATGAAATGGCTGACTTGCAAAAACGTTTTGTATGCAAATCTTTGCTGTGAGTTTTTCTAACCTTTACACAAATACTTTGAAAATATTTGAGCATTAGAAATTTTTCATTTTAGATTGCAGTGACAGTTTGTATTTTATTCTTGTTTCAATCCAAACTCTGATACTAATGTAGTAAGCTGCGGAATTGTGTAAGAATTGTAACGCGTAAAACTCAGTTAGGAGGTTGTCTTTCCAAATTTAATAAAAAGGCAAGGACGGATGGTTCCTATTAAAACTTAAACTAGAATTAAAATTACCCGAATATTCTGTGGTGGTACAATATTATTATGCAAAAATGCCAGTTTATATTTCATCATCATCCACCACCAACCAGTGCCAATTCCAAGACTGTGAAGCAAAAACGAGCCTCTGTTGATCTATATTAAAATATAATATCTTGACATTTGAGTAAGTGGTTAGTTTTGGTTTTATATTACATTTTGGTTGAGTTTAGAAAAAGGGTAAAATTCAATGTAAACCAGGGTCGAGCAACCACAAGTGGAAAAATTAAGTCTCATGACAATTATCATTACAAGTCGGTATGAGAATAATTATTTGCTTCAGCTTAATTTTATTACATAATTATATTTTAGTATGTCCTCTCCTCGGATAGAATAAAAAAATTGCTTGGGACATTTTATGCATTTATGATTTTTAAACTTGGTATTGCTGTAAATAAATTTGTGTTGTAAGCTCGGAACAATTTCTAAAAAGTAATTCGGGTCGAATTTAGCTCTGCTGTGCATACTTTCCTTAATCGTTTAATATTAATTATGCATGCAATGTACGAAACGGAAACCATACTAGACTTAGCTTCCACTGTCTTCAAACCACGACGACAATTTTAACTCTTCTCCAAAATGTGTGAAGAGCAGAGTGAAGTACATTTGCATTTCAGTGTCAAACAGTTTGGAGGATTATGACTGGCTGATGCTATTAGGGCATTACTATTGTAATTTTTGTTACTGCTTCCGTTATCCTGATTCTTTGCAAAGGTTGTTAAGTCTATTTATATGCTGAAATTCATTATGTGCGTGTGTAATGATGTGTGTGTAATAGTATACCAGAGAAATTCGTACAAAAAACTTTGCGGATGAGAGGTAAAAAAGGAGACCATGAAACTTGATCGCTTTTTGCAGGATATTTACTATGTATATGTAGTACATAAGTTTGAGAAGGAATATTAAGCTGATAACAAAAGTGCTTAAATAAACTTAATGAACAAAATGCATCTCAGAAACTAGGTCGATCTAAAATTGTCGTACTCAAATTAAATTCCTTTTGTTGTTGGGCACATTTTCATATTAAAATGAGTTATTTTATGCTTGATCAATTGATTTTAAACAAATGTTGGAAAATTTTAAAAGGCATTGCAATAGCTTAAACTGATTATCTCCTAATAAAAATGATTTATCTTTGAATTAACATAAAAGTTTATTTACTTTCGCTAGTAAAAACCAATCAAAAGTACATTGCGTTATCCGAAATTTATCTTGATTCAACGTTTATTCTTGTTATAAAAGAAGGAAACAATAAATTTCGGTAAAAAAATATTGCACGTTCTTATTATTCCAAAAAGAAGCATGCATCTATACCTTCCTTAACTAACATGTATCCTTTTTTATTTTCCCTCCTCCCATCACCTAAATATTTCTCGTGTCTGTCTATTTTCATTTTTAAAAAATCTATCTATTTCCCCGCCAAATCCATTTTCCCTGTCCAACTTATTATGTAAAGTAGTCCAAATCCATAAATTAGGAGAAAACACGAAATGAATGAAGCCCCAGCTTTCAGATTTCACCTCACCTCCCCGTTTTCCCATTCTTTTTCCTTCTACTTAAAGCACGACATGAACGAGAAAGTATCTTTTGTGCGTAGCGTGTGCCGTCAATTTCCTCTCCCATGTGGATTTGCAAAATGTCTGCACCGTATACACACCGTTGTTGTTCAATCGTACAACGACCTTTCAGTTAGTTTATGATTTTGGAAGTTTTACTTCTGCAACCGTACTGTGATGGCTAATAAACAGAGTGGATGATGAAAATGATGACATGACGTGATATGATGAGTTTCCTCTTTTCGTGACGACCCCGCCACATTTTTTACTCAAGTTGTACACGTTGTCTTCATGTTTTCCTTACTTTGTTGTTATTATTGCGATGATACATGTCATTTTTCTCAGTTTTTACTCGCCAAAAGCTTTGGAATAACTATCCTACCGTTGCCACTTTCCTCGTTTTTGCTAGTTCTCAGCATGTGTGTAAGGAAAATCATGAGAGTGAGTAATTGACAGGGAGACAGGACAGGGAAGAGGAGGATGGATGAAATGGATGGAAGAAAGGAAAGCTTTCAGCTTTTCTCCAATAAATATATCTCCTGTCTACCCAATTTTACTTTGCTATAACGCAGATTTCACATTTTTCAAGAAATGGGATAAAAGCGGATATATTTTTCAAAATATTTACGTTTTTACAATACTTCCGTTTACCTTTCCGACCGGGCAAAAATAGAGTACGTGGATGCTCAATTTGTGCTAGTTGTACGTGAAGCAGATACAACAAAACCCAGTATTATTTATGAATAGGAGAAGAATAAACTTTTAAACAAAATGTTTGTCAGTCCAAACTCCTTGCCAGTTTTACAAATTGCTATTATGGTTTGGTTTAGCCTGAAAAATGGGAATACTGGGTGATGAAAATGAATCCGTGCTCTCTCATCATCGCCATATCTGTAAGTTTTTACTACATTTCAGTGTAAAATTTTGAACAACCATATAGATGAGAGTATAATGGGAATGTTAGCAAGAAAAGCCAAGTAGTAAAAATATAAAACATTTCATTTGAAATACGTTTTGTTTTTTTGCTTGACTAAGCATTAACTTGAATAGAGCAGAAATTGAAGAGCAATAATCAAAAGCAGTTGAAGTGAATTGAAGCGTATTTTGAAAACGGATTCTTTTAAAACTCCTTTCAAAATGATGTTTGAGTAATTGCTCGCAATTTTCTTTTGTATTAGTTTTTCTTTCATTTTCTCGCACTAAAAATACCGATCCAGAAGTGTGAAAAATTATTCCTTTAAATCTTAAAACGATGTGTTTTGCAACTGTTTTGAAGAGCTCTGCTTGAGTTCATTTCAGTTTCGGCTCACAGTCAAAATACGGTTTGCCATTAGACTGATTTGTTGGATGGTGAACATGGTTTGCTGCACTCTATTAATTGTGTTGCAGTTTCCGTTACATGTTCTACTCTACCGACGACGGGATAAACAAATGGCCGAGTATGCCACAGCACAGCAGCGAGCAATAGTCCGAATTAAATACAGCAGACATTATATTAGGTTATAATAAATTCAGGGAAATGAAAGACTATTGAAAAGGTCAAACACTATAATTTTTATGCTATGCTAATTTCTACAAAAGTTTTGCATTTGGGTGGACAAATTCATGAGTCAATTTTAGCTATTCTGAAGTTGTCACTAAAAAACTGTTTGTCTTTACAGATATCATTTTTCCATTTACTCAAATCGGATTAGATTCACATGAAAGCAGAGCGGAATTTTCCTGAGAGTTCATCCAGAGAGAAATCAGAATATGTGCTAGTGTTGCTGCTGATTCAATCTTTTTTCCGATTGCTCTTGGATGATCACTGGGGATCATGTCGTGATTTTAAAATAAAAATGGTTTCATTTCATCTTCGTCATCATGCTTTAAATCCTTTGCTATTTTGTTATTTGAGAATTCTACTGTTTTCTGTTTCAATATAAATTTGATGTCTCATCAGCAATATCTTGATATCATTCTATCATCATCCTTAAACAGCTTTCATATTATTTCGGCTTCAAATCCAATTTGATTAAAGTATGCAGATTTCCATTTTGAGTAGAGGAATTTGTCATGCAAGTGAAAAGGCCTAAATATGAATGCCAAAACGCATGAGAAATGCTATATGATTCGAGGAGAAAATCTAAAAACTATGACCGTATTTTCTTTCCTACATCTATGACATTCATCATAATCCCGTTTTGTATACATTGTATAATAGATATTTAGATTGTCTAGATATTTCCTGCTTCCAAACTTTTAATTTTTATCCCAATTTTGAATTACAAATCTTTTGACTGCTACAAATTATATATGCACGCTGTGTTCTTTCTTTCTCCAAGTTTTTTAAAACACAATTCCGGTGTTTTCATTTCAAAATATGATATTTTTCTGCTATTGGGAGAATGATCATGCCGACAGCGATCAGCATAGTAAAATGATTACTAGGTTAGTCATTTCATAGAAATGGAAAATGAGTCGTCATCATCGGCGACAGTATTCATGTAATTTGAAATAATTTGGATGATGATGATAATCGTGGGATATGCTATTTCACTATTTTATGGCTTCTTCCCAAAGAAAAAAATAAAAGCTATGATGTGATGCTGATGAAGTCAAAGAGGTTGATGATGCAGATACAATGCAGCTACTTCTTCGTAGTACTTATTAAATTATTCATGGAAAGCTGATCATATAACTCAATTCCCACTCCCCCTCTTTTTATTATTCTTAATTTGATCTTAGGTTTACTAAATACCCCTTTCTCTGTAACTATTACAAACGGATATAACCAGTCAGAAGTTCACTCAAAACAATAAAAAGTTTTTAAGAACAACATATTTTTATTCTCAGAATTAGAATGAGACCCATCTGGTAACATCACAAATAGTAGTAGAAATAGTCTTTACATAGGACACCATTATATAATAGTATGAATATAGTTGTAAATTTTTAGGTTTAGATACAGCAAAAACCTAATTTAAGCTTATTATGATGTTCCCTTTTGGCTGGTGTCTAGTGAGTAGTGAGCAAGCATGCAACAGTCTCCACGCAAAAATCCTGTAATTTGCGATGAGAATTTTCTGAGAAGTAAAAGGAAAGAAAAGTGACAAGAGAGAATAGTTCCATCTCCAAAAAATACTCGAATTTCTCTTTCTGTTTAAATTTCAGTCAAACTCCAACTATGCTTGACATGTCATTCCTATAATCACTTTAAACGAGAAGTGTCTCTAATCGCATCGGCACGACCATGAGTTGACTCCTTGCAGAAGAAGGAAAAAGCAGAAGTGTGACAAAAGACAAAAAATGTGACTCTTTCTTTTGGAATGCGACTTTATTTTGGTAAAGACAATGGTGATGTGAGGAGTGACGATGATTTCTGGCTAGTTTGGGAGTCTACACTCTCCGTTGGCATCTCATTCTCAGAGAGTGTGAAAAAGAATGAATATTTTATTGGGCTCCTTGAGGGATTTCAGTGCGCTTTCTACTTGTCTTCATTTCAACTTTTCTAAAGGTGGAGTGAACGACAAGAACGCTGAATTAGAAATGGGCTTAGGGAGGTGAGGTAGATATAAAACCAAAATACAGAAACTATTTAAAATGTGAAAATGGCACACGAGGCAGACTAGACCAAGCAATACAGCTGTTTTCCCCATTTCCGTTATTTCTTTATCTTCTTATTCTTTATTATCTCCAGACAGATGTATGAGTTTAAGATGAATAATTCTGGAAAGAGGTGATAATCAGGAGGGGATAAGAGAAAATGAAGAATCATTGTTGTCATCATTGTCATTTTTTTTCATTCGGATTTATTTCTCCTTATGCTCAAAAGATTTGAAATAAAATGGGTACATTTGTAATATAATCTATGCCTTCCTCTGCTACTATTTATTGAGTAAAATGGGAAATATGTTTTGGAGAAAAATTCATGGCAATATGCCAAAATAACAGGCTTTTGTTGAGCTTGGCAATATTACAATGCATGATGGTATTATTTGGAAGAAAAAACCGGGTCGGGGATCAGTGGTATTGGAGATGAAAAAGAAAATGTCATTTGTCATATATTAAATTGAAAGTTTGAGCAGAGGAATTGTCTAGAGAAACTAGGCCAAAATTCGAGGAGAGGATATTGTGCATTATCTTTTAAAATTGTGAAAAATTCTTCATACGTTGCAAATTCTCACATTTATAAAACCCAAGTGGCTTCCATTTGTTCAAAATATTAACATTTTGACTAGACTAACATGCAAAAGGAATCATATCACGAAACTGTTAAAGCAAAACAAATTGAGCTAATTTTAACAATTAGCAATATAATTTACATGACATTATAATCTCGTGCCTCTTATATACGGCTTTAATCATTATTGCTCAGGTTGCAAAATTCTACGAAGTTGGCAGAAGGATAGCTGGTCGTGTTTCTCACACGAGTAAACTACTCCTTCGAGGGATGGGCTGGATGGAAAGTCATTAATTCATATGCACAACATCATAAAATTTGATAATTCACTCTTGCTTATTCTCCACCTCAGCTTTTTACTCTTTCCTCAATGTCTTTTTTATCATAAAGTGAGGTCGTTATTCTCTCTCCTTCCTCTCTCCCTTCCACTGCTCATCACTTTGTTAGATAAATTTTATCAATAATAAAATAAGTTGACCTTCTTTCGTAAACTTGTCATTCATCCTCAGCTTTCATAATAAGGTTAGAGAGAGAAGAGGGAAGTTGGTTCAGCGACTGACGCAGCAACATCTTACCAAATAATACAACTGCTATTCGCTGCCGTTACAGCGGCAGAATAGAACAGCCAGCAAATTTATATGTAGTCATTTGCAAAGTCTTTTTATTTAACATGTCTTGTAAAAATAGGCACAGAAGTTTTTTTTAGTTTTACCTTCTTGTAAAAACTACACACTTTATTTCAATTTCATTTTCATTAAAAATGGCATTGAGTAGTTGTCATCATCACTATTATATCAGAAAGATATCAGCAACAGCGAGTGGAGCAGAATCGGATGGAGTGCCGCCAAAAGAATAAAACGAGCATGAGCTGAAGCATGCGGTTGAGTAAATTTTATCATTTCAGTTAAGTAATATGTCAATGAGCATTGATCTATGAATTGATTGAAGGTTTGGAGAAGACTTTTCGCATAGTAAAATAGGTTTAACTGCTACTGCTACGTTGATTTACCCAATTAACACATATTTTGAAGGTTTGAGAAAATAATTCAACCACCGCAATTGTCAATGGCTTAATGTACATAAATTTTAAAAGTTGGCCATAACTTTTTATCATTAGGGAAAGGGAGAAAAAAATGTAAGAAAGATTTTTTATTTCTAAGAAATCGTAATGTATAATAATGCGTAAAAAAGATTGCAATGCATGTTTGGTTCTTGCCTTGGATATAACAATAATGTTTGATTATGAAGTGAAAATTAAGGGGTGAGCTAAAATTACTGCAATAATTAGAATAATTATCATGGAACCATATTAAGAAGCATAATTAGGAGTAATTAGTGAAAATTGCGAGTTTAAATAACAGGAAGTTTTCAATTAAGTTTAGAAATTAAGCCAAGAGAGGTACATTGGTACATGTCAGACTCACATTGAATACTTTTGTCGTTAAAATGGTATCCTTTTAGCTACCAAGAGTTGGCGACAAGGATAAATTGTCAAGCAAACGTCCAATAAAAATCGATGACTGGTAAAAGGGAACTAATGCCTGCCATTACTGTGAACACTAGATCGTCAATGTTCTTATAACAAGTAAAAATTGATTACACCAAGGTTTAGATTGAAACTTTATTCAAAGTACGTGTTCTTTTTTAATTTCAAATTTAAATTATAGCAATTAGGGTTGCTTACTTCCATAAAACATCATCAAAAATCAAGTTTAATTTATAAAACAACTATAAACATAAAGTTATATGGTAATCAAGGTGTTAGTGGCACACGAGCATGAAAACTATTAAAAGATATGAGGAAATGCAAAATTTGCGAATTGAATTCATTATTATCCCGATGCAAATAAAAATGTCGTTAAAATGGTGCTTGATCTTTCGGTTTTGTTGCTAGTCATACTCTCAGGTGATTGCAATATTTAATTTAAGATGTTCCTTACACGAGGAAATTGGTTGAAGGCTAAATTATAGAGTCGAATTCACAAGGATTCATGTAATTTAAAAGGAAATTTTTATCGCCTGTTGAATAAATTGAGTTAGACGTACCAAAATAGTCATCTAGTTATGACGATGCTTGTTCTATTGTTGAATAGCCATCGGCAACCGGAAGCATTTTATTTTTCTTGGGAATAACTTTAATAGACAAATGAACCATATCTTGTTCTGAGGCTATGTTAGATTACATATCGAGGAATTTATTGTTCTAATTAAGCTAAACAATTTACTAACAAATAGATACAACAAAACAAAGGCCCTAAAGCGAATAGGGGTTCGGCGTGCTTTTTAAAATCGTTCTGAGCTCAGTTTATATATTTTCTACGGAACATTTTATGACGGTAATTTGTAGTCTAAAAAGTGACTTTCTAGCGTCTATCCTGAAGCAATTTTTGAAATAAATTTTAATATTTTAAATTTTATTACTCTGTGGCAGATGGATGGAAAGGACAAATTTAGATAAACTGTTTTTAAGAACAAAAGTTGAATCTAAATTTCATAAAAAAGTCAAACCGCACACGTGTGTCAATTTCATCACTGCCATCACCATTTATCATCTATCACACTCACTGCCTGACTATTCTATGCGTTATTTTTTAACCACAGCAGCGTAGAAAACAAAACTTAACCATAAATAATATTTTTGATTTTTCTTTCTGGAGGTCAAATGGGAGGGTAACATTCAGACAAATGATTTAGTGCCTAGGTAGTGTTTCGTCATATAATTTTTACGAGTATTGCAAAATACACACTTTTAACATCAAAAGTTTGTAAGTATGCAAATTACAACAACAACCACATGGTCAAGATCAAAACCGTAAACCAACCCAGCTCCAATTTTGCAAAATATTTTGTACATTTTATTATAATTTAACCTTGCATATTGATAAAAATCCTAAAATAAGAATTCTCAATAATTTATTTCCGATATCGATAATCCAAAAATAAAAAAGAATATCTCATTATAGAAATGTAGGCAGGCGGAAGTCATAACCAGAAATTATTATTGGTTGGCGTTAATTTTTATAGCAAAATGATAAAAAAGTATTATTTTGCGTAAAGGTTGCATTTATTGAGAGAGTGGTGGATAACTTGTGGTTTGGAGAAATGTCAAGACTTTTGCCACTCCAACTAAATTATTGCCTCTTCTAACAAATACCCAAAGTCCACACACCTGTGGCGCTGGTTTATCCAAAAGGTGAAAAATATGGTGAATGTCGACACACGGTTGTCGTAGGGTTAACATCAATAAATTTTGTTGTTGGATCTCCGAGGTAAATGCAGACATATGTGGAGCATTTTAGCATTACTAGTTTTATGTGAGTTTAGTGAGTAAATAACTGACTTTCTGCAAACAACTTGTCTCCTGTCGTTCTCTTCGTTAATTTTTATTTAGTGCTCTGAAACTGAAGTGAGGAAACAAAAATTTACTATAAAAATAGTTGAAATTTTTTATTAAGCTTTAGTAGCAAACTGGACGCAAACCAATACTAAAAAAGAGAAAACTTTTCTGACTGACGTTAGTAAAGTAGGGCATCACAATGGATAAAAGGGAAAATTAACAAAAATTGTATTGTGGATTGGAAGGAAAGTTTGTGTGAATGTGTGTAGGCATGTGTATGTTAAATTGAAAGTTGACTTACAATTATGTATTTATTTGGGAAAGCCATTAGCGGTTGTAAGGCCGGAGAAGAGGGATGACTAGTTTTATCCGGAAATTGAAAGAGAAATTTTTCAAGAGGAGTGCAAATAAAAGTTTGCAGTGGAGAGTGAAAGAAGGAAGAACAGGAAAAGGATAAAATGGGTGAACAAATGATGGAATATATTGTAAACATGTAAATACATAAACATAAGCTTTTCTCAAGTGAAACGCATTTAGTTGAGGAGGATTGAAAAAAGAAAAAAGGATTTTCTGGTTTAATTGACACGTGAAATCCTTGTCAATAGTCGCTTAGAATGTCCAGAAAAGTTTGGGTTTAAGTTCATCAAAAGATAATCATTTAAAATAACAGGAAGTGGGAAATGTGAGCTGCTATACTTATTTCTCAAGAAACAATGTTTGTTCCGCTTTCAAACTTTCCTTTTTGTGAAAACTCCGACATTTTCATAGATATATCTGCAAATTAAAAAATAAAGTTTATTATTCAACTTTAAATTGAGTTAAGACAAAAAGTATTTTAGTGATGAAGTAAGTTAAAACTAAAAGTTTTAAATTACAACTGGAACTTTTGAAACTGTCAACGTTGTTGATAGACATCCGTTCCAACTTAATTTAATTAGCAAGCCTTTCTGTTCGTGAAAGACTTTTGCCTTTATTAGCCCCACGATTGTTGTATTGCATTTTTCTATTTTAATAATTCCCTGAAAAATGAACTATTCTATGTTGCATTTTATGCTAAGCTCTGTTAATGCATAATTAATAAAATTAAGCTAATGTTGATATAAGTTGGAAATTTCCTTTTTCTGTATTATTTAAATATCAACTCGTCTTATGTTTCCATAAATTCACATTTACCTAAAAAGCACGAGTTAAGTTAATCATACTTTGCAATTAAGAATTTAGCACGGTGTGGGCTGAATTGAAATACAAACGCAGTTTCATTTTTTCCGTAAATACAAACTTTGGCATTTTCAAAAGGTTAAAAATATTGACATAAACAGAACACCAAACCTGCTTAACCTGGGCAAAACTTTTTTTACTTTGTTAGTTTCTGTCAATGTTTTTGATGTCCACTTCCGTACAAAGTTTAAAATAAAATTCAACAACAGAAGGTTGAGACGATTGTACATTTATGTTTCTATTTATTTACTTCGTTCGAAAGGGGAACTCTGGAAATAGTTAGATTAGTCCATTTTTGTTCCTGTTAATAATCTTTATGAAAAAGCTAACAGAACATGAACTGATTTTTGCTTTTATGCACTTTGTACTTCTCATTCCTAACCATCATCATGTTTCTCATACATGTTTCTCAGTCCTCAGCCCAAATTCCAAATTGTCGAATCTATTCTCTGTACCTTTATCAGATAATTTAAATAAGCTTGTCAGTTTGTACATACATTCCAATAATGTTATTTTATATCATTGTAGCAGTATAATGTTTCAACAGAAAGTTGTTTGTTTCCAGATAAAGCATATTTATATATATTCTTGTGTTGATAAAAAGGAAGAGTAAAGTTGTATGAGAAAGGAACACCTTCTTTTAAAGCAAAAAGCGTACTAAATGTGGAACAAGCATGTAAATTTGGGTTACTTCTGTCAATGTGATCGTTCATTATAAAATATCAATTCAATTGAGAAAATTCAGTTAAAACAGAGTTTTCAGGAATGGTAAAAGAGGACTGCCGATAGGAACAATGATGAAGATGATTATGACAGTAACATTATTGTCATGAAATGAATTTGATCAGACAAGATGATTGCGATTACAACAGTTAGACAGTATTTTAATAGGCTGTTATGATTTGGGCTGATAATATTTATTTACATTTGATTTGAGGACTAGTTGGGAAATTGTGTAATAGAAGTGTACAGAGATGTAGTTCTATCATGTATTCATCTGGTGTCTTTCTGCGTTTTGGTTGATCAAATGAAATTGAGTCGAGCACATCGTCGTTCCTCTTAATATTCATGCTCGGTTTGTAAACATGATAATCTGAAATGTTTTGATTTAATAAAAATCGGAATAGTTCAGTTAAATTTAGAAGACACGCGTGCGTTTTTGCGACTAAATTTGGAATATCTTATAACCTAGTCACACTTATTGTATTCCAAACCGCATCATTCCATAACAAAGTACTTTTTTGGCTGGAAAATATTTTTTGGAAATACTTTGAAAAAGTAAAAATGTGACCAAAATGATGATTGCAAAGCAAAAGTAACTAAATGTGTATAGTTTAAGATGAGGCTATGAGAGACAATTTTTTATTTAAAAGATAATTACCCTGACTTGATGAGAGTGACGTAGTTTGCCGTAGTT
>JAANSO010002311.1:0-13844 GCA_036507315.1 Lepidocyrtus fimetarius
AAGGTGATTACTTTAACGACAGAAAATTGCAGTTTTATAAAGTATCAGCTTACCCAAATGAAGGAGATTAAGTTCTTTGCTTTGTTAACTTGAATGATTTTACTGTGTGCTACGATTCAATTTCTGTTTTGTATTCTCTTTCTGTTACCCAAAGACTAATCAACTTTCTATATCTTCATTTTCTCATAACTCAAAATACTGTGGTGGTTAACTTTGATTAGAACTTTATTGCTATACTTTTAAGAATATAGGCAGGAGTTGTTTAGTTTACGACAAAATAACACTATGATAATTAAATGTACACTGCCATCAATCAGTAGCTGCTTAGAGTCTACTAAACTACAAGAAGCTAGAAAGTTATAGAACCTAACTTAAGATTCGATGAAAGTTTTATGCTCTCTGTTCAGCTTATACTCTCGCTAGTGAAGTTAAAGTCATAAAAAGTTCTTTGCAAGTTCTAGTCTAACTAAAATTATTGCTTTTCTTTCTCACATTGTCACATTCTTTCAATTTTTCTGCTAGTAGAGTCTCATTTTCTTTTCGTCACGCTCGCTTTCAATCAATTGTGCTAAACACGGCGAGAAACTTCATAAGAGATGAATACCGTATTATGCAGTAATTAAGCTAGAAAGGAAAATTTCAACTTTCTTTAATTCTTAAATAAGTAAAATAGAAACACAATGTTAGATTTTAAGAATCACTCGTTTATTCTATGCTAAGATTATATTAAAAATTACAAAGTTTGCCAGTTACTGGTAAATAGGTACAATAGGTAAGGGATTTGAAGTCTGGAAGGTTATATTTCAAAAATAAAGTTTGCCATTTCTGGTTCCAAAAACTTAATGAAAAGAATGATATAAAATGACAGGTGTGTAAGCAAAAGTTTAAAGAAAACCTTCAAGGAACATTACTGCTTATTCTGACACAACATCTAGTTTTACTGGAAACGGTGGTAGTGGGAAGCCAAAGAAAAGGTGTAATTGGATTATTTCTCAGAAGTTGATTTTATTTTGTTTTTCACTGCCAAAAAACATGTCTTTTTCCATCTTCTACTATTGTTTGCCGGGACTAAAGAACCGGAATTACAATTTTTGCTTCAGATAACAATACAAACTTTTATCTAGAATGAGATTTGGATCAATCGTCTTTTCAAAATGGTAACTAGGGCGGATCAGACAAGCACAGTACTTTGTTTCCAAAAACGAAAGTGCAGCAATCTTTTTTGGAAACAAAATCGATTTCAAAAGTAACTTAAAATTTTCTTGAAGTTGTGTTACGCTTGTAGCATTAAAAAAGGTAGAAAGACAAAAAGAGATATAGCGATGTTGTCTAAATTACGAGCTTTTATTTTGAACCTTGACTCTTTTTATCTGTTGAAGAAAAATTTACAGATTTTTCTTTTTATCTTTCTTAGACTCATGAAATAGTAAAAATAAAGATTTTTCGTACTCACCTTGAAAATTCTTTTCAAATAATAGAAGACGTCCGGATGACCTTGACGCCGGCTTTATGATGTCACAGTTAAAACTCAAAAACCGTTAACTGTGTGTGCAGTCCCACTTCAAGCGCTTGTATAACTTAGGGAAAGTCAATAATAGCTTAGTCTTTAGTTAAACACAATTGTTACACTTTTCTTTCCCGTAAATTGTACAAAGAAAGTTTAGCACACGTGGAGTACATATATTACACAACCAAAATAAAAATTATATTGTTTAAAATCAAGGGGAAATACTTGTTATAGTGCATATGATTGATTTACTATTGAATCGTACTAATAAAATGTTCCAACAACTTGAACCGTGGGTATTTACTGCCAATTTTTTGATGTATAGTAGTTTGTTGCGAGATTTTTAATAAAATAATGTTTTGTTATATTCTTTAATTTAATTTTATTCCTTGATTAGTAAAACTTTTGTTTGGTATTAATTAGTAGAGCCAGGTTGTGCACTTAACATTAATTTGATGCATGTGCTTCTTACTAGTGTGAAACAAATAAAACTCCATGATTGAAGACTAGTGTTTATAAAGTGTGTAAAAGTATTTGTTTGGTCGCTATTAAATTTTATACTTAAACCTTTCTATTTTGTGATGGCTGAGCCAAGTTATGAATTGTATTTATAACTTATGTAAATTTATAACACGAATTTAATGTCAAAGCATTCTGCTAAAATTAATTACCGGATTTTACGAAACTTTTACCAATCTATAAGTATTTCAGATGAAAATTTCACTTATACAGAAGCACATTGGTCAAATTCATTTAATGACCTTGTTAAAAGACAAGATTTGGAAAACCAATAAAAAGCAAAGTCCAAAAACTTCGCTTTGTTCAAACCAATTGCAATCCAAATGTTTCAAAAAGATTATTGCAAAATGTCAACTTTCAAGAACTATTAAACTTTACTACTTTTTGTTTCTTGTGCAGATTTGCAAACTTTTGGCTAGTCTGTGAGCAAGCAAAGAAGAGTTTAACTTTTCACTAATCACTTTTTATTAGAAGTTGCACTTATAAATTCTGAAGAAATTGTAATTACAGTTAGTAATGGCAACACGTAATAATAAATTTGAATTTTGAAGAGGTTACCATAAGTTTAGAGGTTTTCTATTAATTGAACTGGATTATTAAGTGTTTATACCTACCAAAGTCAAAGCTTTACACTATAATGAAGACATTTTTCTAAGAACAGAGAACCATGAGCCTCCCACTCGACTTTCCAAAGAAGATTGAAGATTATTGCTGATAAACACAAATAGGAGAATGTCAGCGGGTGCTTTCCTTAAACATAGGGTTTTGCCTTTAAGCAAACACTGCTTCCGTTTACTATTCCACTGTAACCTCTTCTTTCTGCTCTTCTGCTTTTTGAAAACTCTTAATGAGCATAGATGATGAAATTAAGAAAGAATACTTAAACTTTCTTCAAGTTTCTTTGAGCTGGATAACCAATTTACATAAAGTTACTATTTTTAGTAAACTGTTAAGAAGTTTATGCAAACTCTTTCCTTCTTCCTCTAATTAACACTATGACACGGTATTATAATAATCAAATATAATCAGTAAAAGTTAAATGTAAATAATGCTTTGCAACTTTTTTACTGCTTGAGCAGATAAATACATATATCTTGAGAAAAGGATTTAAAAAGTTTCAGTACTTTACATAAACTTGACATGAATACAGAAATAAAAATAAACAACTTTTAGTTTTACTCACCTTTAAACGTTCACTTAAATAGGTCAGTGAGCAGTTCTTTCAAATGAAAATCGTCTAGCTAAATAAATATAGCTAATTCGAATAGCTCAGTTGCTCATAGTTTGTTTCACAATACCCCAAAAGACGCTTTTAACTGTACTGTTTTGCAACTTCAGTAATCTCTACTTTCACCATGTTACAATGTTTGAAGCTGTACTTATTTACGCAATTGCATATTTTTAAGAAAACAAAAAATTCAGGAAAATGACACATTAAAAGGAACAAATCGCCACTTCACCTACCAATCAACCACTGAAAGCGATTCCATTGTCACCAATATAAACATGGATAATTTAAACACGTAAACTGCATAGATTTGAACATTGTAGAACAAAGGTTTTGTGGATTTCTGTGTTCAAGAGCTCGACACACTGCTTTTTTGTTGTTTGCACGTCGTCTGCCGACCAAACACTGCCATCAGACGGAAGGTTGCAGCCAGATAGAGGGAATATGAAAATCTGAAGAAACTGGAATTGTGCATGAAAGACAGTGTAGAGGTTGAGGGGAAACTACCCTTCTTGTTTGTAGCAAAGACTTTACAAGAAATGTTTGCTACGTAGTTGATCCCATCATTTGTTGTGCTTATGCATTTGAATATCTTTGCAGGACTTTCACTACACAAAATTCAGTGAAAGTCTTTCATCTCATAAGGGTTTTAAATGAAGTAGAGACGTTGCAGGTTCGTAAAGATTCCAAAATACAATCTAGAATTACTTTGGGATGTTAGAACTTTGCCTATAACTTTGACTTTTGATTTCCCATTTTTACACAACTTTTCTTTTACATTAAATTATCAAACGAATACATACTTGTACATGTAATAATGCATAATATCAATTATTTCAGAGACTTTACAAAAGTTTTAAAACGGTTTCTTGCAAGGGGTTTATTCTGCTGCAATTTCTAGTTCCCCATGAGGTAAAACAATTATAAAGTCGCTGTGACTAACCACGGCCAAAGCAATTCATTAGGACTGAAATATTGTACTGTAAGATGTAGTTCAGTGCAATCAAGGAAAATATTTCTATCAATCCAGTTTACGAAATGAAAGGGAAATGCGCTGCTTCTCTCTCCATGAGCTGTATAAAGTTATCAGCATGTCCAAGAACATTTCTAAAAGTTTTAAAACAAAACGATCGTTCTCTTTGACTTTGAATGAGAATTACTTCCCAAAAGTTAAAGTAAATCGAAATATAATTAACACGTGGCAATTTAGGCTTGTGGTGGTAAAAATGGAGAAATGCAAGTAAGGAGTAAAATTGGCGATCGTTTTAGCATGAGAGCCATTAGGGTTCATTCAATGCATTTTCATAAATTATTAAATGTTATAAAATGGACATGCTGCAATCAATTTGCAAATTGTTCATTATCCCCTTTGCACTTTGAACTTCTTATACCAGGATCTTCTTTACCAATGAGAACATAAGGAAGACATTTTGACGAACATTATGACGTGACCAGACTTTAGTGACGAGGACCTTCAGGTTAAATGGATTATTTCATTAAATTAGAAGCAAAGCAGTAAGGCCGTGTTACGGGGTTCATTTTTAGTACTTTTAGTAGTAGAGGGTAAAAGGTTTTTTAATAAGGAAGGACCAAGCAGAATTAAACAATAATGCAAGCACCAGCACAAAGTTTTGGAATAGCAAGTACATTTAACCCATCCAATTTGAGCTAAATATTCCAAACAATGACTGCCGTCACGTCATCACTGTCATCAGCTTCCTTGAGAATATGAAAACCACAAATAGCACATTTCCTTTGTGTAGATCCAGAATCCAGAATGTACTGTACCTTTATAACTCGTACTGTGTGGCTGTGTGTGTTCACCATTTACAAAAATTTTCTTCGTTTGTGACTTGAATGTCAACGTATAATAATTTATCTGAAAATTTGATGGGGCTCATACTAGCCAGTATTCTTAAATTGTGAAGTAAATACTAACCGCTGTCGGATAAATACGGAGAGCTGTAGTATTAAATGCGCAACAAAATTATTAATTAACAAATTATAATTAGAAAAACATGCATATTTGAATTAAAAGTAATCTCAAGAATATACGCAAGCTTGTGGCAGAGTTTCAAGGTTGTATATTACAAATAAAGCAGAAGCAAATCGGATCTGTTCAGATGTAATAAGAGAAAGTACCAATTATTTTGATGTATATACTGTAAAGTGTAGTTAAATCAGTCACGAAAGCTGTGGTTTAGCCAGGGGTTTATTTTGCTTTCGAAGAAAAACAATACACCTTTAATTAAAGAGTTCTAATGTATAATTAGTTCACAACCCATGACTTGGGTTAATGTATGTATTTAATGCTTAATATTTAATACTTTTAGCCTACATGCTTGCTTGTAGGCTGATTTTTACCGTTAGTCTTTTGATAAAGCATGTTATTCGAATTGAAGTTGGTTGGAGGAATTATTGTAAAAATTCAATGTCTAGCACTTACAAGATCAGACAAACATTGATTAGAAAACAAGGTAAAAATCATAAGAATACGTTAGAATACTGTAGAGACAAAAAACGCAACTATATGGCACGGTTCGTTCATAAAATCATTGGATAGTTACTTGTAAACGCATAGTCAGTTAATTTTCCTAAGTCTGTTTACAGACTTTGACTGCATACTTTCTCCTCCACAATTTTACTAAAGAGATTTTTTTAGACAACCTTATTTACCTCCCACTTTAGACCGTACCTGATTCATTCAATTTATTCAGTGGTCACTGTTTTAACTTTCTTAAATTGGGATGCTAAAGTTGGGCTTAACGTAATGCTCCGAAAAACCCCTGCAACCAACCATTTTGTAATTTTGTTACGACTGACTCTGCCGTCTGCATGTCTGCATAAAGCACAAATAAATATCGACACACGGCACATTGCTAAACATTCCCGGGTTGTTGTCTGTTTTTAGCTTCTAATTGATAATTATTCTTGAGCTAATCACATTACAAGTCACCGAGAGACAGACTGAATACAAAAGTAGTGTTCAATGCCGTTACAATTCACCCAACATTCAAGGATTCCTTTGTTGTGATCATTTCTTTATTTATTCTTTTTACTTTTCTCAAAACATCAAATCGAAACCTTGGTTCAAAGACTTTCCAATGGCACCGCCCAAACAAAAATATTTTGTTAAAATCAAAACAAGTTTGACCTGTGTCGTACAAATTCACTAGATACAGGTACAATCCGCCTTCACTTATGCTAGTACTTCCTGGAAGTAAATAAATAGGATAAATAGTTATTATTCCACAGATATGCATTTGATTCGGAAACTGATACATATCTTAAGTCAGAAAGGAAAGTTGCCTCCTAAAAGGAAGAATGACTTTTCCCACTCCATTTTATGCGATGCATCCTTCTCAATAAGGGTTCCATAATTAGGTTTGAATTTGAATCTACAGCAGATAGACTTGTGTTTTACTTACCCCTGGGAATCTTATTTGGGATGCATATGAGTTAGGAAACAATTACATTGTAGCATTCCTCTAGTAAATAAATCCCCAACAGGAGTTTCTAAGCAATGCCATGTGACGTAACACAGCACAATATAAATGCCAGCCAGTTAAGCAATCACACGTCAGATAATCAAGCACGTAACGTACGTTAGTTCCAGAATAATTATCAAGTCACGACTAAATAACATGGGAAAGATTAACTAACAATGCACTTTCTCGATATTTATATGCCTAGTTTAGTTCAGACTTTCCCATAAAGTCAGAGCAGTATGTACCTATAATAAAATTACGTGGACTTGGACTTGGTTTGAAGCTCTTTCAAGAATGCTTTCGTTCAACCTTAACTTTCCAATTAAGAAAGTTGTTGTAAAACAATGGCCAAGGAAAAATAGCACGGCTACTGGAGTGAAGGCATTCGTTTATGTGACTGTTGGTTTGTTTCACTTTTGTATGTTGTGATAAAGTAAGTATGCACAGAAATAGGCAAACACAAAACATGTTTACTAATAAAATATAACTGCGGTTCATTGGCACCCTTTTGCTTGGTATTACATAGGCCTTGAAGTAAGATTCTGAGAAAATGAGAAAGAAAGGGGAGTTGGAAATATGTAAAAATCGAATGTAAAACTTGTCATGCAAATCGTGTACCATAACAAAACAATGAAGCTTCGCCACGACACCCTTCTTTTCACCCTTCTTCTCACCCAATAACAATATTTTTCCTGTCGATTTAATTATTGAAATTAGTAAATAGTTTTACTTAATACGTACTTTCTCTCCGTTCAAAATACCGTTTCATGTATTGTTTTGCATTTTATAGCCAAGATTTTCGCATAAAAGCTTAGGAATAATAACAATTAGCAAAAGTCGTAGAATTAGTTTCATTGCATATTGTCGATTAGCAGCTTATAATTTAAAATAGTAATTGTTAGTTCGTTTATTGCCATCGAGTATAATTACCGTGCATTAAAAATGATTTTGATATTTAGAGCAATAACAACTTACAGAGACTAAAAATAAATTTGTATTTTCTGAATTTTAGTTTTCTCCATTATGTCTTATAGGACTCGGTTGAATTGTAGCAGTTCACTGAAACCAAAAATTAATACTTTGTCATCGTCATGTGTTAGTCATGCAGAACTACAATTACATCCAGTACAAAAAGGCAGCTTGAAAGTATAATTGAACTGGAACCCTTAATTAACTAAAAAAAAGTTCTCTAAACACAATTGAAAGCTCTGATTCTTGTTATTCTCAGTGTTTAAGTTTTTAAAAGATACCTACGTGTGGAATATACTTATGTGCGTGTTATTATATATGTGGAAATATAATATATCAAACATTACGACAAGTTTAGATTGAAATATATATTTAATGATGGAAGATTTTATCGAGAGTTCACACAAATGCATCGTATTTTCATACACATAGAAAACTAAAAAAATTCCTGGTTCAAAATGATAAAATGCCAGGCCAAAAATGAATATTCAGTTTGAGTGCATTTCCCCCTCTTTCTCTACTTTCTCTTCTGGTTAATATCAAAGGCAAACATCTGTTATTGTTGCGGTATTGATATAACCGTAACTATTTAGCACTGCTCATTGTCAGTTAATTTCCTTTCCATGCAATTTATTAGATCGTTTGAAAGAATTGCATTCCTTCCAAACATTGTCACTTTCACTTTTCACTACACGGATTGGTATCTCGTATAGAGTCTACAAAAATGCAAGCATCATTGTCCATGGAGTTTGTACAGTTTGACATGACATTGAACAAACAGATAATTTGGTATTAAATGCAGTTGTAATGTGAATTGAAAGTGAAATAACTACACGCACACGAATATCCAATGTCATTCGAAATATGCACAACAAACAGTTATAAAACCCGCAAAAGACAATCCCCATTCCTGTCAATCTCCTTGCAACGCAGATATAAAATAGACAATTTTACCCTTCTTGCTTCTCTGTATCTGATGAAAGTGAACATAAAAACAACGTTTTTATTCTTCCAATCTCACAAAATGGTTAATGCAGGATGCATGATAATAGCTTTACGCAGTGATATAACAAATATCATACTTTCACCAAGAAACATTCGCTGATGATGATGCGTTTTGTTGCTGACTGACTAGTTAATATGCTTCACGGATGCAGCAAACTCGAAATATAAATGCAGCAATTACAATATCTTCCATTGCGTGGGGGCCAATGTCTCTCATCAATGTCAAATGGCATACAAAGGCAGGCGAATTATAAAGTCCAGATCATTGGTTTGATCATTGGATGTATTTTTAAAAGTATGTATTCACAAGTCTGAATAAAAATAGGTATAACTATTATGATTTGATAGTTATCGATTTGAATAATTTTAGTCCCAAACTCTAATTCGTCTCTCTAAAAGTTTGCGTCAAAAAGTCTAATTTGGGTAATTATCAACTTTCGGTTATCTCAAGAACCTTTTTTCTGTTGACCAAAAAATAAACTGCAATTTATTGCATAATACGTAGTTTAATTGGATTATTACCATGACTGTTCACTTTTAGTTTCTGTCAAACAGCTTATCGCTGAAGCTGGGTGGAGGATCTTCTTTCAAGACCTTAGCTCGACTCCTGATGCTCATTTCTTACATGGTTTTGATTGACATGAACCAGAATACATAAAGCTGCCATGTTTAATGCAGTGGATTAAGATTTTGTAGTAGCATTAAGAATGAAATGTTCATTCTATTTAGTCATCAGCTTAATTATCGTGATATTATTGTCTTCACTTTCGAGTTGTACCGATGATGATGATGATAGATATAACAACTACCACTGAAGAAACTACTACCTCTGAGGATACAACAACCACTGAAGCTATTACGACCACGGAGCCTACAACAACCACCGAGTCTACTACAACTACTACAGAGCCTACTACAACTACTACAGAGCCTACAACAACCACTGAAGCTACAACGACCACTACTGAGGAGCCTACTACAACTACTACTGAGGAGCCTACTACAACTACGACCACTGAACCTACAACGACCACTACTGAGGAGCCTACGACCACAGTTGAGCCCATACCTTACGTCATAGAACTTGAGCCTGGAGGTATCCAAGAAGATCCTGAAGAGTATTTTCCGGACCCGTCTAACACCAGCTTTTTGACATGGTTTACAAACGCATAACAATCACAAATATTAAATAAATGGAATTATAAATAAAAAATACAATTGACTTGATTACTTTTGAATATTTAAAGTCCATTTCCAGAAATGGAAGGGACAGGACTTCGAAATTGGGATCCAAACAAAACACTTACAGCCAGGATGTATGATAGCGTCCCTAAAAAGCTTAAATGTGGGTTCACGGGAACTACTAAAGAACTTTGGAGGAATAGATTTCCCCCACTTGTACCAGGGGATTTTGACTGGAACACTACGCTAATGGACAACTGGTATGACTTGTTGATGCGACAGTGCCATTTTGCATATAAAGATTTATACCCATTTGCAAGAGGAGGCTCTAACGAGTCGAGCAGTAGCCTATCTTGTCAGAGTCCTTTCAATCTTAGGAGACAACCCGACGGATATTTCCCAGCTATAGCTTATCATTATGCAGACTATCGCGAATATCTACGTGAAATCGGACAAGAGCCTCAGATTAAACAACGCAGGACTAATGAAATCAACGTAACAAAGTACAGAGGATATCGTTGCTTGCATGATGACTATCTTGAAGAAAAGAATCGGGGCTGTTTTGTTTGTCAAAGATCCGGAATCGAATTTTATGCGTTTTTAGCCAATGGAACTACACCCCCGCCGCGTGATAACACCAGCTATGAAGAGAGATGGGAATTTTTTGGAAAAATTATCCCATTCGCCTCATATTCCTCAAGTGGAGAATTCTGCTCGGTTGAAAACGAAGCTTATCTTCATGGGGCTGCACTCTCGTATAAGGCCTTACATCGAGATAAAAGTGGAGTTGGAATTGACCCACTGAAGGATCACCCATGGGGAAAATTGCATAACCTTTGGCCCCGGTTAGTAAACCTTCATTTAGCAGGAATTGACGTCGAAGGAGAAGATCCGGACAATTTAAACGATGCGTGTGGAAAAACAATGTATGAAAAGATTCGGTATGGGGATTGTATTTTCAACCAAAGACTAACCGTTGATCCTTCGAAAACACAGCAACATAACTTTACCGTATCCGAATGCAGTGGGGACGTAGACAGAACCGAGTTTATACCATATAAGTTGCCTCTACCAGTAGTGGCTCTAGGATGTTCCAATCACTACTTACTTGCTTGCGAGTTGGAATATAATTTGGAGCAAATGTTATCCTCTATATGTTCATGTCATTTTTCATATGGCATTAAAAATGCAAAGTTCGATGAAAACATGGAGTTAGACGAAACGAATTTTGCGTGTCATGCTACTGCAGGAGTTCCTTGTCAGTTTGATAGGGAAGGTACAGAGTTGGACCAATTATTACCTGGAGCACTCCCATGTGCTTCTGAAATGAAATGTAAAAATATAGACGGAAGTCCGTGGAAATTATTTGAGAAGAGTTTCATAGGATTCGGAATGAGTCCCATTGCGAGAGACTTTATAGTTTCGAGAACCCTTGGAATGTGCCACTGTGACGATGGAAAATATGTTCGAACTGTTTTTAATACTTGTGAACCGTTCAGTAGCGCCGTTAAAACCGTCAGTCAAATTATGTTGATAATCATTTCATTCGTTATAAAATTAACATATAATTTTATTTTTGATTACATGCTTAAATGTGCATCGTAAGATCGAGTTTTGAAGTTAATTGTTTTGAAATTAATGCTAAAGAGAACTAATTGAAACCAAAATTAGCATTAGAATTGTATTGCAATAATGGAACTAAGGCTGGTGTTGGTTGCATAAAAGAGTAACTTCATGACACATATATTTTATTTGTATTTCATCAGTCTCATTTTATGATTACTCCTTCTTGATTAGACTATTCTTACGTTTAGTTGTTTTTGTTCTCCTGATATTTTATATATAATCTATCAATTTGGCATAATCCGATGATTGTAAATTATTGTTTGCTATAATTCAGAACGGGATTGTTTCAGTTGTTGTAAAGTATTCTTGCCACATCAATTTATGTAAAATGACAATTTATTTACGTCTTCCTGTTTGTGGCTTTAAAATTTCTTAGCAGTTTTACCGTGTCTTTTGCAAAGCAGTAATGAATAGCCGTCCCGACAGTTGTTGCTCCTGTGGTAAACCTGAAATATTAAAAAACAGTTAAAAGTATTTTTTGCATAATTAGCATATTATTAAACCACGACTTTAACCAAATATAAAGATTTTATTTGTCATCGTCACATTACCAAAGTATTTGAAGGTAGGGATGCAAGTCCAGACTAGATATAACTGTTGAAGCTAGAGTTGCACCAACCACACAAAGTTGTAATCCAGTATTTACTTTAGAAATGAAAGTAGGTGCTAACTGGGCAGTTGGAAGGGACACATTAAAGTACCGACCCTATAGTTCTCTGAGCATAAAAACAAATATTTGTAGATATTTTTTAACCAGACAGATACATTATAACTTTGTCTATTAAATCAATTATCTTTATACCGGTGGATCTAATGATTGATATCGAATATAAAATCCTGTGGCAATTAAAATAGCATCTCTTCCAACTATCAATGTGGTCAATAGAACTAAAATTGAAAGTCAAAAGAATAATAAAATAAAACATTCTTTTCCTTTAAAGTTGAAATATCAACTCTTTCAAAACTCTACCTGGAATTAAATCCATGTACGTAAGAGAAAGAAACATTGTTCCAACAAGTATTTTGTCAGCCATTGGATCAAGAAAGGAACCCATAACGGATGACTGACCTGGCACTACCCTTGCAATCCATCCGTCAAGCTAAACAGATTTTATTCAAATATCGTTGGATATTAGGATAAATCTTTTTGTAAAGATAGCATCACAATTAGCTTTAAATATTTCTACATATTATAAATAAGTAATTTCATAATTACCAACCAAATCTGTTATTCCCGCAATAGTCAACAGTCCAATTGCAATTCCAAACTGACTATGCACAATGAAATTAGCAATGAAAGGCGTCAGTCCTATTCTGACAATGCAAAGGGCATTTGGAATTGTGTAAACATTTTCTCGTTCGTTCTGTAATAAAGTTTTTAACGCGATATTAAAAACTTGGTTATCTAATTAGACAGTAAATTGCAAAGATCTTATCGATTATCATTATTACCCTCACCTGTGGTGATTCATTTGTATTGGATGAGGAAGATGATGTGCAATATCCGGGGAAGCCTCTAAATATTCCAAGTCTGTACTCGTTATTTCTGAAAATCTGTGGACAAAACCAACTTTATTAATTATCTAATTTTATTTAGGAAACCTATAAAAATGTTTTTACCTGGCTATCCCCAACCCTTTTAATTTTGTCATTTTTATTAACTAATCCACTTTCTCCAGGTACCCTACATAGCCAACAACTTTGTTGAAATGGAAACTTGATTTCGCTATTGCTTCCAAGTAAACCCGTCAGTTTTAATCGACCACTGCTCCTTCTAACCGAAATTCTTTGAATGTTAATTAATTTAGTTAACAACATAATGTCCCAGAGTTAAAAAATAATTAGATAAGCATGCTACTTCCAAGTTGTCATTTTGAAACCGGAACCACTTTGTACTTTAGTTAACCACTCGCATTAAGTATTTTACACAATTACAGAAGAGACACAGTTGTAGGTATGAATTAATTACTACAAAAATGAGGAACTTTAATGAATGAAACTGTTAAGAGTTCCAAAAAGTTTGGAAACAAAATGTTTTGGAAAGGTTTGTTTACTTTTATATAGGTATGCATTTAAAAAATCTGCCTTTTTCGTGTGGAGCATGTGGTGCACGCACAATCCATTGATTTGTGCCATCAGCTGTGACCTTCAATGCGCTTTTTGCGGTTTGTGGTGAGAGATGCATCAAAATAAAGTTAGCATACAAAATTGTTCATGAAAAGTGATTAATTAATTAATTAAGTTAATTAGAGATTTTAGTGAGAAAGTAATACAGGAATTAAAATGTGGGTTAAATATTCATGCAAAAGGAAAAACAGGA
>JAANSO010002312.1:0-13839 GCA_036507315.1 Lepidocyrtus fimetarius
GCCTTAGCAGTTAAAACTCTTCGTATTATTAAATATTTTAAAATTCATCATCCAAAATCCAAATTCCTAGTGAAAACTGACGATGACGTGTTTGTTAACGTGCCAAATTTAATTTATTACTGTTACTCTGTAAACAAGCAGTTTTCTGAAAAACCCGAGTATCAATCCACTCCCGATTATTTTCTTGGTGGAATGATTCATTCAGACAGAGGACCACACGTTTGGAACTCTTACTCAAAATGGTACGCTCCAGAGTATGTTTGGAAGCCCGTTTTTGAACGAGCCAAGGAGCAGTTAAAAACAAGGACTGAAGACTACGTGAAAGAAAGTGAAAGTGTTGGAGCAAAGTTACAAAAAACGAATGAACCAACCGACATAGCAAACTATCCTCCATATGCGGAAGGAAATTTTTACGTTTTGTCCAGTGACGCTGCGTTGGATATTTTAAACGTGAGTAAGACTGTGCCTTTGTATCACTTGGAAGACATTCACGTGACAGGGGTACTTGCAACGTGGATGCTTAAAATTGATAAGACAATGATGCCTTTCATTTCTAGTTCAAGCAACTTCTTTCCTAAACTAAGTTATTATTTTTTTAAAATGTTTTCTGCGTCTGCTAAAGATATCATTGCATTCCACTGTGATAACTATATAGAACTAATCTCAATAATTTATAATGAAGCTCTGACATCCTAATCAATACAGCCAAATTAAGGATAGTAATTTTTAAAATTGTTGTTATTTATCTAGGTTATTTTGCTAATTTTAATAGGTATTAATATTTTAATGTAATTATGCTCTTGCTCTAAATCAAATAAACAACTACCTAGAATTACTTTCAGAAAGGTCAAAATTTCTATTTTACTTCCATTATTTAATAATGGTTCGAACAAACTATGAAAATATTTTTCATCTAAACATAAAAGCGATTAGGTATGTTACGTTTATTAATTTCTATTTTACTTCCATTATTTAATAATGGTTCGAACAAACTATGAAAATATTTTTCATCTAAACATAAAAGCGATTATGTTACGTTTATTTTAAATAATACTGATTATTTATCCGGACAGTTGTATGGGGTTTTTATGAAAACTATTCCGTGGTCTTCAAATGCATCTGATACGCCGTTAACAATCAATCTCCGTGGAGGTTTCTCAACTGCTCTCAAGCATGTCTTTTTCAAATATAGTTTGATTGGTAACTGCAAAAACACCAAAGAATTTTAATACTGAGGTTGACGGACGAACCTTACAAATCGTAAAATTAGATAGTTTCTTCTTTTGGGAAAACTTACAGAATGTATAGGAAAACGACTAGCCACGCCATTTCCATAATGTAATAGGGGTAGGGGAAGATCTTTTCTAGGATTTCGCTTGGTATCGACAGTTGGCACCGTTTGATCTTGCTCAATATTGCTTAAATTCTTTGTAGCGCTTTCCTTTGTAATACTACCATTCCCTTCGCTTTCAGTAAAACTGAACATTGAGCTTACACTGGATATTTGGTCTATTCCAGTCTCAGTCGTGACGTCCAGACTGGAAGAGTTGAATGCAAGTAGATGCTGAGTGGTTGATTGCTTTGACAATTCTGAAAATAAGTACATACAAGCTTATGTAAGTAAAACAAATGTTAGTAAGGGAAAATATTAATCAGTTACAGTTACCGCTACCTTGAACATATCGGATTTTCTTCCATGCCCTCTGAATAATTCTTGTATTGTGAACAGTCAAAAAACTCTCACTCCTCTTTAACATTTTCCAACTTTCTTCAGAGCAAAATACTAAGCTTTTACCAAACTTGAGCGGTCGTACATTTGCGAAATTGGAAAATACGACAGTTAAAACTTTCGGATCTATCTCTCCTTTGCAAAAGTACTTTACGACTTTCGGGAACTCCTGCAAAAGCTTCGACGTGTGGACGCTGAAAAAAGTGAATTTAGTAGATCAATTCCAAGTATTAAGATATTTAAAAAAAAGTTTCATACGCATACCGAATAGGATATCCATTCCCAGCGATTCTTACTACATCAGCTATCCCACAAGCATGCAACTGCTTCTCCACTAAACTCATGCAAAACGATCCGGCACGTAAATCAGAGTTTGGTCTTATGCAACGAATAAAATGAACATCATTATTCTCAGTTTTCTTTAGTCTACTCATTAGTTCTTCAACGGAAGCTTTGAATCTGGTAAGAATAGTCTTGCCGCGTGTATTCGTATTGTTGCAAACAGTGTGAACAGATTTCTTTGGAGTTGCCCCAGAAGTATTACGACTACGAATAAGGTCATGCTTAAATAGGCTATGCACAAAGGAATTTGAACTGCATTTTAGAATGTCTTGAAATTCTGGAGGAATCTAAAAGATAAGTTAAAATGTATTGTTAAACGACCCATGCACCCGAAAACCAATGTCCAAATTAAAACCTTGCTTTAAATATTTGACGTACATGGTCCTTATTTTTTCTGACCATTCCACTCAAGGTGTACTCTACTTGGGTAGCATAGTGAGACACAATAAAGCTCAAGTCCTTTTCATTTGGTCTTCCAGGTCTACAATTCAATTAGATTTTTAATAATTCATACTGTTCGTCAAATATAATAAAAATTATTTGATTACCTAATAAACTTTGATCGTTTTGTTTTCAAGTGGGTTGTCATCCTCTCCAACACATTCTTATCGTCTACAATCACTCGTTTCAGCAAGCATTCCTAAGAATAATTCAAAATCAATGGTGAACAAATCAATATTATGGAAACGTATAAGTTCGTCCAAATAAAAAGCACACCTCATCCAAGAAACTAAAAATGTGCGAATGCAATTCATCTATTCTGTAGTAAAGTTCGTCTTCAATTTTATTCAATTCAGTTGGTGGGGTGAATACTTCATTTTCAGAAATTGACTGCTCATAGTATGATTTGACGATTGACACGTTGATTTGTTGTAATCTTTCATTTGCGTAATTTATGCAAACTTGTTCCAAGTGGTTGACACTAAAATTTTCAAAACCATACAGATCGAGTAAACAGATTGTAGTTGTTTTGAGATAATCAGGATCACAAGAGTGGATTCCCTTTAATCCGGTATTCAAATAATCCAATACATGACTAAAAACTCGATCGTATATGAAACTAGTGAGAGCGTGAAGCCTTTCTTCACATTCTGAAATACCCTCACAAGGTTTCCTGAAAATACTGTGATCGATGGGAGCTCCCTGAAATAAGTAGATATTTTTTACATAATTGCATATTCTACAAAATCCGTGCAGCAACATTTAAGCCAAGCCTGACAAGTCTTACGATTAGAATAATTAAAACAATAATAGAGCTTTACCAGCAGTAATTTTCCGAGCAACCAGTATATCCACCAATTCTTTCTCTTTGACCCCTAATAATTCAGCAGCAACTTTGGAACAATTATTGTTAGACACTTTGAATTCCGTTTTATTCGCAGATGTTTCACTACTGGTGTCATAGAACTCATCTTCTGAAGAACTATCACAGTCAGGGACAAACGAGATATTTAAAAGTGAAATCATCGCAAGTAAAATTCCAACTATTTGGCAAAATTCTAAGTCCATATTGAAGCTATGTATTGCATTTTGAATCCTTTGANTGAAATCATCGCAAGTAAAATTCCAACTATTTGGCAAAATTCTAAGTCCATATTGAAGCTATGTATTGCATTTTGAATCCTTTGAAGTTCCTCAATATCACATTCAGAGGCCCCTTCAATCAGATGCTTTGGAGCCACATTTTTGAAACCATCCCAGGTTATATCTTGTGGCAATGGAAAAGATTTATTCTTCAGTGCTAATAATACCTTCATCAAATGAATGGTTGTTAGTGATTTAGATCGTAAAGTTATCAAATTAAACTGTTCGCTTTACTTTGAGTACTTACATAATAGAAAATATGGAAGCTTCTTTCAAACTGGAAATTATATTTAGCAACTCGATGCTTCTCGAGTAAATACGTGTGAATTTCGGCTCCACTGATCTGCCCAGAAACTTTTTCATAATTGAGCTGCACTAAACGCCCAAATCTACTACTGTTTGGGTTTTGTTGAGTTTTGGCGTTGCCTGAATACATTCATACCATGTAAGTATAACAAAATAATTCTATTTAAAAAAATTATTGCAATATGCGCTTTATTGCACAATTGACAATCACGAATTATACTATTTGATTTACCGAATGATTCCAAGATGATCGTTGCGAAATAAATCTGTAATAATTGTTTGATTTTGATATTAGAATCTAGAATAATGTTAGTATTATTGAAGGATACAGAACGGGAATGCAACTTACTTTTTTGTCTAAATTACTACAAACGTTTGCACCGAAATTCCTTGAGTTATTTTCTGTCAGGTATTTAATCAATTGCTGTGTTGCTGTTGTCTAACGAATATATCATTATTATTACAACAATTTATTATAGTTTTACATAAATGCGTAAGTAACAACATTATAGTGTCAAATATGAATAAAATATCAACCTTTCCAGCTCCTGATTCTCCGGAAACAAGTACAACTTGATGAGATACAACAGTGACTAGATTCTTCAGGCATTGCAGGCCAATATCATCTAAATTACTACAAACGTTTGCACCGAAATTCCTTGAGTTATTTTCTGTCAGGTATTTAATCAATTGCTGTGTTGCTGTTGTCTAACGAAAATATCATTATTATTATGACAATTATTATAGTTTTACATAAATGTGTAAGTAACGACATTATAGTGCCAAATCTAAATATAATATCAACCTTTCCAGCTCCTGATTCTCCGGAAACAAGTACAACTTGATGAGATACAACAGTGACTAGATTCTTCAGGCATTGCAGGCCAATATCATAAACATGGGGCGACTTATTCCCGCGAGTAGTATCCTGATTTTCCTTTTGGTAGTCCTTTTTGGCATCCTGGATGAAATAAAACGTCATCTTAGTTACATCTTCCACCAGCGACGCCCTGGGAACTTTTTGGCAAGAGTTTAGCGATAGATAAAATCGGACCTGCGTACGTATAATATTGTTGCGATCTATAGCGCTCTTGCAGGCATTCCAAAACTAAAAGCAGAAAATCAACAAATAATAATTTATAACATAATTGTATACATACAATCGATTTGTAAACATTATTTATCTCATCCTCATGTTCGACAACTCACCATTTTCCAAAGTGATACAGTCCAACCTTGTTAAGTCATGCATTTCCCTAAATTCTGCAATGTTTCTCGCAGGTCCGTTCCCTCCACTTGTAACCCATGGAGTAACTTTAAACAATTTCTTCGGGGTAGTCCAACTTCCACTTATTGGAGTTCTAGTCACGCTTTTCCAACCACCATTGTCCTTCTTACATTGATTATCACGATCAGTTACATCAACTCCAATTGTCTCGTAATTGTCCGCTTCATGTCTACCACCATTCAAGGCGTTATTATTGCTGCTCCAAGATACACTTGAATTATCCAAAGACGCCCCCACATTAGAACGAAGGTTGTCAATCAATACCTTGCGAGGATGGACAACACCATCACCACTTCCGGTTGGCGTTGAAAAAACATTTAATTTCTTCTTTGCATTATCTTCCACAATGTCCGCTTCGGCTTTCTCCACTTCTCCATCGGAATGATAAATACTGTCATCATCGTCAGTTGAGCTTCCAGAAGATGTTTCCGATGAAATATGAAACATTGCTTTTCGATGGCGACACCGCCATAATTCTTGGCAATTAACTTTTAGTACAGTCTTTATAAATTTGCAAAAAAAAAGTAAGAAACTTTCTCGATCAAATTCCAAACTTTCACTAAAACAGTCAAACCTAATAAGAGTAATTAATGCACAATAAAAAAGAGTGCATTAAAAAGCTGTTTCCCTGTGATTTTAAAAGTGAATTTAAAAACAATCACCTTTCAAATTGCTCAAATGCGTACACAAAACAATGAGAAGAGGTACAGGAGAGAGGAGGAGAGAGGAGTTTAATCCGTTGATGAGCACGAGCAAAGATGATTCGCGGGGATGCCCATTCAAAACGGCTTTGTTTTGGTTCACAAAAAAAGCTGCTCGGGCTGGCTCATGTGCGCGAACAAAGCCAACAACCCTTTTTGCAAAAAATGCTTTCTCTCCGCAAAAAGTCAACTTTTGGATCAGAAATATTGACTTCTTGACAGGCAATGAATTGATTTGTCTGGAAATGAAATTGTCAATTGTAGTGAGAATCTATTCATTTTTTAGTTAAAGTTAACTATTTTAATTGGGATTGTGCACAGAGTTTACTCTTTTTTTTGTTATAAAATGAGTGTGTTGTTGAGAAAGAATGGAGGGACTTTAATTGGAGTCCTTCTGATTTTGCTACAGTTGGAAAGGGTTATGGGTGGGGACGGTAGTGTAGAAAGTTGTCAGGTGGTTGATATGAGCAAACCTATTTCGGATCCTTGTCCACCTTGCCCGAAATCTGATTGGTTTGGTAAGAATGTTAATACTTATCTTGATAAGATTTAAATATTATCTTTTAAATTGTCTATCTAAATGATTAACTGATATGTCTTATGTGCTTTAAGAATACGTACTTGCGCAGAGAATGAAAGAAAGTGACAGGGTGGATGGTGGTGACTCTGTTAAAACTCAAACCAGTTGCTTCAACAATTACCCTTTGGGAACTAGTCTGCAACATACACATGCTGTAGCAATAACGCGTGGGGAAAGGAAAGCTCCGGTTTTGGATATGCAACTAGGTAGTTTTAAAATAAAATTGACTGTGCCGCCACAGTGGAATAAGCAAACATGATTTTTTTTTGTTTTTATCTTTTAGTCCGGATCGGATTTATCACTCCAAGACAGCCATTTTTCCGGTATACGTCAACTAACTACAAAGAGACCGATGTAGAAAAGTTTTGTTCGCCAAGTGGTACCAAGTGGATAGATTATAGTTGCCCCTATGAGTGTTACAAAAGTCCTACTGATGGGGATGATTCTTCACAAGCACCACCACCGGATGAAACCAAAAAGTTTGAGAGAAACTTTGATATTGCAGACGTAAAGCAATATTATCTAATGAAAGGAAACCAAGATAATGGAACAGCGCCTGAGGAGGATGAAGACTTGCCGGAAGGAAGTCAAGTAGATTTACATTTGGTTGAATGGCCAGGGAGAACAACTTTGAAGCAAATGGAAAACTTAGAGAAGAAATTAGAACGTCAATGTATGACTGATTATGCTGAACTAGTAGATAAGCCAAAACACTGTCGCGTTACCGAGAGCCGAAAATTTCAAATCCTGCATTTTCAAAGAGCATCGTCAAAATTGCTACACTATCCGTGTAATAAACAAGAAGGTACGCAAATAACGGCTTTTGGATTGATAAGTGTTTCAAACCGAGAGGAACAAAATGAAAGAGATGAGCCAACAAATGGAGTGTTTCTTGCGTATGATAAAAGTTCTATATATACTACGTACACTGAGCCTCTCATGGTTTTAGAGGAGATTCTGTTAGAAATGGCCAAACCGGATACTGGTGCTCATCATTCTAGTGGAACTTTTGGCCTTTGTTTGGTCAAAGAGCAGGAATGTGCGTATACAGTAAATACAGCAGCCCCTGGAGATACTAGTCATAATGAGGAACTATGCTTCAATCGGCAAAAATTTTTTCAGGAAACAATGCGTGTAACCTTTGATAAAAAAAGACCTGAATGCAGAAGCGGAGAAAAGCATCCACAACAGAATTGTCAAAGGTGTATGAACCAGTTGCTCCCTTCGGAAGATCTCCGTGCAGTCTTGGACTTTACATTCGTGGAAGGAAGACTAATTCTTGGAATGCGGTGTGGAGTACTAGTTGTAGATGGTCTAATTTACAATAGACTGGACATTTATACAAGCTCTCTGCAAACTGAAAGGGGACTTCAAAAAAACGCCTTTTACCCTGTTAGTAAAATAGATTCTAATCATTGTTGTAAAAAAGACAGGAAGGGTTGCAGCAAAACTATTATAGCAGCGTATCCTACGACTGGAAAGAAATTTTCAACGAAGATTAAATTGCTGTACGTTTCTTTTGATTTGGGGATCACATTCACAATTAAACCTCTTGTGCAAGAGCAATCAGCTTTAAATGTGATGTGGGGCATGTACAAATATTACAGTAATACGATATTGTATCAGCGTTTACTGGAAACCCCCGAGCACGAGGATTTATATGACGAAGACGGTAAGGACATTTTTCCAGGCTTTGATGATCTCCGGGCCTCGCCAGACTGGGAGGCTCTGACTTTGGAAGAAAAAGAAGATAGGTTCATGTTTGGAGAGATTCGAGATGATTTTAAAGATGTAGAGTCCGGAAAGGCTGAACTGGAAAAGCTGCTAAGGCTTCGATTTGACGGAGTCCTCAGAAAATTTACAAGGATAAGAAAGAGAAATGAATCACTAAACACCAACATGGCTCCCAAATGGCTCAGTGAAGAGATTTGGGTAAAAGATAAACCAGAAATAACAAATAATTTAATTAAATTGGAATTGAAATGAAAATAAGCTACCCTTCTAAATACAAAAGGGTAGTTATTGTGACAGTAGTCATAATTTCTTAATGGTACCTTTGTATTATTCTTTACTTGTAGAAAATTCGTAGAAGCGCAGGCTGGACGCAAGATACAGGCTGGACAGATTCCAACTGTGAATCAATTCCAGAATGCCGAGCAAAATTTGTAAATGATCCAATAGTGGAGTATTTATTAAATCAAAGTAAGGTTCTTGTCAAGAGTCCGAGAAGGGATACACACGAGCTCTTCTGTTTAGACATCGCGGCACTGATTGTGTTAAATGAAGAAGACTCAGTACTAATCATTTGTGAAATGGCATTTGGGGAGTTTCCAGAATTGGAAGACGACGCCAAATTTGAACCTGGTGCTGGGGAAATGCCTTGTTCTTCCCACCAGCTTGACTTTCTTGACCCAGATAACTGGAATTCCTTAGACGGGTGTATTAATAGTCATGATAAAACAAGTTACAAAAGTAACATATGCGTTGATCCTATAAAGTACTATAGTGTTTACTTTATTAACGTCAAGGACAAACTTCCAATGGCCATTTATGATGAGAAGAAAAAATCGGAACAATTGTTTACGTGTAAGCCTGTGTATGTGGATATGGACTGGATGGGATGTAAAAAACTGCAAGTAGATCCAGAATTTGTTCGCGTACCACATTCCATTGCTATACTAATAAAGAACTGCCAAGGAATCTTATATTATTCGCCTAATGGAGGAAGAACTATGTACAACACAGAGTTCTATGCCCATCATTCTGAGTTTCCAGATTTATCAAAGACATTTAGGCATAAAGATTGTTATAACAGCAATCAGACTGGAAATACACCTTCACCAGGGGACGGAGGGAATACAGATGGAGGACCTCCTTCACCCTCTGAGAAAAAACCGGTTCCTGAGCATCAACGCCAAAAAATGTACAGGCTGAAGTCCTTGGACAATCCTCCTCAAATAGCCCTTTCGCATTTTGGGAATGTGGTGTTGATGACAATGCGGGATAAATATGCATATGGCTTACTTGGAGTGAACTCACCGTTCCGAATGATTGTGGGGGAGATATTTCCAAACTCGAATTCCTCCATTTTAAACAGAGTGAAAAGCAATGATTTTGCATTCCCTGGCTTTACGTTGGATGGACGGCCATTCTTTGGCATTGCCTTAAAGCTTATCTACGGACATAATCCGCTGTTTGCCTGTAAATTATATAACCAAAAGTATGCAATTCGCCTTGTCCATATGGAGATGTACTTGTATAGAGGTAAGTTGGTTCCTTTTAGGATAAGCGCAAACTTTTGCATTGTATCCTACCTAATTTTAAGATTGTGTAAAATCATGTTGATGAATATGATAATGATTCTAGTTATTTGATATTTGTAGACATAGCTCATTACTATGCTGAGAACACGGATTTGCTTAAAAGCGCCAAAGAAAAAGCGGAAGGTATAGAAATGTGTCAAACTCTTGGCTTTTCGATTAACCAGAACGAGATGAGTCTGGATGTGGGTGAAAGCTCAACAATGGAAATTAAGTCATACGATCAACGTCCAAACATTCCACTTGCCATCTTGTCTAGCCGGGAGAAAAGTCTTTTAATCAATGTAGAACTTGTGGATCAGGAAGACAAAGATGAGGAGAAATCGCATTTGTTACACAGATGGGAATTGCACATTCAGGCGATTAAGAACACAAAATCTAGAAGGATGGCGCTAATAGAATCATTCTTTGGTAATTGATTGATTTTATTCAAGTGTTTGCAATTTCCGGTTGTAACAATTGTCAGTTAAAGTGTTAAAGGCCATTGTTTTCAACTTTCTACCAAAACCTTCGCTAATGCTATATTTCATTAGAGCAATTAATTATGTTGATATTTTCTGGACAGGTGTTGAAAACAGTAATTTACTCGGACACTATTCCCAAGTTAACTTGGCGAATGAGCTGGGAATGCGTTGTCATGCTCAATCTGCAGCCACAGTAGGAGTTCACGTAGAATGTCGGGATAAAAAGATGGTGGCTCATGAGGACGAGCATCGGCCGCAGTGTGCAAAAGGAACGTTTTCCAAGCATGTCTATACTTATACCCTGAAACTAGGACAGTACAACCCGCATCTGGTGGCGTATTGGCGAGAGCTGGATATGGCAGAAAATACTACCCTATTTAAGCTGGACAAGAAAACGGGTAATCTGCAAATCACTTACGATTACCTAAGATTTGGTTGTCCCCTTGAACCGTATAAGGATGACGCGTATATACCGGACTTACGAATCGTATCAGCCGACCAAAAGTTTAATAGTTCGGTTGGGGAGCGTTATAATGGCAGTTTCATTCTGATTGAATTACTTGGAGCAAAGGGATTCACGTTCAGTAGAAAGTTTAGGGATATTAACTGTCATTTTACACCAATCAACGTTAGTGCTTATCTGGAAGACTGGGTTCATAGAAGGAGATTGTTTAAGGGAATAAGCACTAACCTGGTAGCCCCATACAAAGAAGCAGAAGCAATCAGAAATGCTCAAACCATTCAAGATCTTAAAGATCTACAATACGGAAGCCAGATATTTTCACAATATGCGGCAGATCATCCAACAAACATCATAAATAGAGTTGTATGCTATCAATTTGTATAATATGTACCTTAACTTTCATTTCCCTTAAATGTCTTTGGCGAGATTTTTTTCATTTATCATGTTTATCCTTTTTATTTTTAATAGACGTATCGCGACTGCAAAAAATGGCGAGATGAACTATTGGAGAGTGAACTTGAAGTGGAATCACCACTACTTGAGGATGAAGACAATCCTATTCCAGAGGAAACGAAAAGATATTTATTGGACGAGCAGCCGATGCCGATCCTGAAACGGGATGGAAGTAATGCCTCATTTCTTTTTATATTGAATTTGCAAATATTGCTAATAAATGATTAATATAAATTTTACAAATCCAAAATGTAATGAATTTTTCTAGAAAATGCGATAATCTGGTCTAAAAATATACGACCAATGTAAGTTGTAAACGTGTATTTTGTATTATCAAGAGCAAGTGCAGTTGTTATTGCTTTATTTTGGTGTAATTGTGGTCTTTGCAGATATATATTTTTAGCGGTGGCACTGGATCCAACTGAGAGTATCTGTGAGTATTATACTGTCTTCGCAGTGAGCATCCCTAATGTTGGGGACGCAGAAGGATTGATCACTTTTCTTATCTTCCTTCTTCTTACTTTGCTATGTAAGTTATTAAATGCCAATTAGTTTCTGCCGTAATACAACTTTGATTATACTCACATCAAATACAATCCATTTCGTAATGTTATTTGACCATTTAGGGATTGCTATATTTCTTTGTGGCTATGCACTACGCAAGTCTCGAATTCGGAAGCACGCAATTACCTTAGAAAGAAAGAGGCGATTGGAGGAGGCAGCATGGAAAATTGTATACCGTTACGAGAAACTTCTACAGGAGCATGAAAATTATGGACTTGAAGAAGAAATCAAAGAGTTCCGACAAAAGGAAGCTGAGAAGATGAGACTTAGGGAAGTTCGTAGACGTTTGCAACAAAAAGTAGAATTTCGTAAAAGACTGGCCGAGCTTGAGTCACAAAAACTGCAAAAACGTGGTATTACACCCAAAACCACCTCAGGTACTAAAAGTGCTGCATCTCGCAAATCCAAACGCAACTAGATCCGTTTTTGTTTCTCAACAAATATATTTTAAGCATTTGTTGTAAAATTTCGTCATATGCAATTAAAGCTTTGTATTTAATCATTGTCCAAGTTAAAGTATAAACTAATTTGTCAGTTATTTCAACAAAGTTTTTACTTACTTAACTTAAACTTAATCATCATAACTAAACCATTTATCTTGAAGGAGATAGGATTTATACAAAAATACTCCATAACTGAAATATATTCCTCTATTCAATTATTTATGCAATTATTTGTGCTCATCAATCAACTATGTACATAATATTTAGTATTAACATATATCACAACAACAATTAGTTAAACCTTCTTGTTTGCAAATAATGATTGATATTATTGAAGGCCAGCGTCTCTAGCCATACTACTGAAAATTGAATCCTTGTTTTGAAGTAAGTTGGGGACTGTATCATACTCACGAATTTCTCCTTTATCCAAAACCATGACCCTAAAATTACATTTATATTAGATTTTACTATAAAATTCACCAAAACCCAAATTAATGTGCACTTGGTACTTACTTATCAGAGTCCATTATGGTATTTAATCTGTGAGCAATTGTAATCACTGTACAGTCCTTAAACTCTGTCCTAATTGCTTGCTGAAGAAGGTCATCACTGTCAAGATCTAAAGCACTGGATGCCTCATCCAAAACTAATATCTTTGTTTTCCGAAGTAAAGCACGTGTCAAACAAACTAACTGTCTTTGTCCAACACTATTTATAAAAGATTTAAGGAAATATTAAAAACTTTTATAATGTATGTACTATAACTATGTACCAACTCAACCCATTTTGATGGAACAGCTGAATTTTTTAAAGCAAAACCTCTACCTCAAGTTTTCTCCACCTTCAGCAATTTCATGTTCTAATCCTGCCGGCAGAGACCTGGCAAATGTTTTCAAATGGGATAATTCAAGTGCATGCCAAATATTTTCATCAGTATGTTGTTCGAATGGATCAAGATTAATTCTGAGAGATCCTGAGAATAAAACGGGGTCCTGCAATACAGAAAAATGTAAAGGTTAGCATTTGTTTCGTTAATTTTTCATTTGCTTTGTGAAGTATATGTGGTGTAACTAACCTGTGGGATAATTGTAATTCTTCCTCTCAAATCATGCAAGCCTAACCGGGATATGTTCTGTCCATCGATAACAATAGAGCCCCCTGAAGCTTCGATAATTCTAAATAAAGCTAATGTTAATGAACTCTTCCCCGCTCCGGTCCTACCAACAATGCCGACCTACAAAACGATGAAAGGGAATTTTTTTTATTAATACAGACTCTGGTCAAGAGTGAAAGAGAGAGAAAGTTATAATAATGCATGTTGATACCTTTTCTCCTGGTGCAATAACGCAAGTTACATTTCTCAAAACTAAGTCTAATCCAGGGCGGTATCTTGTCTGATAATGGTCAAATGTTACTTGTCCTTTTTCAGGCCATGTCTTTGCAGGTTTTCGTGCTGGTATTTCCCAATCAGCTTCCTGTGAAAACAATTGGTTAACATTTCCATTAGAGAGAAGCGTAAATTGAATGAAAATTAAGTAATCCTACGATGAAACGTTACCTGAACTACTTCTGAATATTCTTTTAAACGTTCTACAGCTACGA
>JAANSO010002313.1:0-13837 GCA_036507315.1 Lepidocyrtus fimetarius
GAAGGGACACAGTATTTAAGTAAGTAAAAAGGGACGGGACATGATTATGATTCCACGAATTACAAAGTATAAAATGTGCATGCAAAAAAATTCAATAACTGAGGACGATGCAAGTTGAGTATGCGTTTTTTTCTTTTGTGGCGAATGTTTCGTATTGGAGAGGACGTACGAGTAACCGTCTCATCGAATAACCAAACAATATTTTTACACATGTCTTTCTTATTATTTTTATTCCCTGTATAAAATGAATCAGGAAAAGACTTAAAACCCATTGCAACTTGTCGTCATTAATTATAAATCAAGTTGGCATAAAACACGATGTGATTCTCATAAATTTATAGATCAGAACCGTTGTAAAATATCATCATCATATCATGAATAAAGCTTTTAGCACAGTACTACAAGTTACAACCATTCATTAGCATTAGCTTTGTACCACAAATATACTTAAGGAACCCCTTCATAATACCTTATCTAACAACTTCCATTGCGTAACCTTTTCGTCTTGCCTAGGCTAGTTGTCTTGCATTTGTAATTATGGCAGTTTGAGATGAACATAAGCGGTCAAAATAATTACTCTATTTAATACGTTGGAAAAATTAGTATATAAACTTACGCATACCGATAAAAAGACTTACACTATAACGGGGCACTCCAATCTGTGATCTGTGCAAAATACATGTTTGTGGTATGGTGTTCGTGTCTACAATTTTTATGTAGTTGTTTTCAATGGCAAATATTATGTAAGGGCAATAACTACCTCTTTAGAATATTTTGTAGTATTATAATGCGAAAAAGTACTACAATTTATAGGTAGTCATCATAATAAGCATTTTGTAATTGTAGTAATAATTAGCATTCTAGTGATTACTAATTGAATAGATTTTAAGGTAATATGCTAACAAATCTAAACAAATATAGAAATTACAATGTTCTCGCACCATTTATCAAAAATTGGTACTGCTAATAATTACTTTGTAAGCATTATTTGATTATTAGTAATTCATGAATTACGGTATGACTCCTCTTGAGATTTTTTGGTGCATCTATTTTTAGTTTAATTTGTGTATTTCGCTGTAAAGCATTAGTGGAAAGAAACAATGATATTCATATGTATTTCGCTGTAAAGCATTAGTGGAAAGAAACAATAATGATATTCATTCATGAAGATATTCTTTAAAGATGTCAAATAGGAAATGAAATGAGTAAGAAAAAATGCAAGTTTTACTACAACTTTGTACGTTTGTATGTAAAAAACTGAATTACCATTGCCCTGGTTTAGCAAAAAGAAGCCATTCATGAATGACCAAACTGACCATATATACGCATGCTTATTTTGACGTATTTCTTTTCTGACGCATTCACAGCTCTGTATAAATACTATTGAATACACTATTCAATCCGGCTCGGCTGGCTGATTAGATCTGCTAGTTTGTAAGTATGTCTTTATGCTCGAATAGGTAAAGTTTGTCTAATACATTTTTTACATAGGTATTATTTTTTTTACAAAATTATGTTGAAATCACTTATATTAAAATATTTTTGGCAGTTGCAAAAATGATTTTTTCTCAATATTATGTCATCTGTCACTTTTAACATCATCGTTGCCCTATTTTTAATAGGAGGGACGGTGTGTGTAAATAATATAATAATGTAAGAGGCATGTGGGTGTACTAAATCATATTGAAATAACAAGCAATAAATGGATATAGTCATTACTGTCAGTTCGACAAATTTATCGAATCTGTTGAAGTTGAGAAAGATTTCAAAATTGGCTGAAAGGAAAAAAGTTGTAACGTTGTAACTTGTGCTAGTTTTTCAAATGCATTTGTTTTTTATCATTCCTTAAAATTTAGAAGCAGAATCTTGTAGTTGACGAATTATTAATATGTGTAAAAAGTAATTATAATTATTCGATTTCCAGATAATACAAGAAAGCTACATCCGCATTAACGTGAGCTATTTTATCGCTATAATTAACGTAAAAATTCATTCATCTTGCTTTTTATTAAAATATTCAGCACAAATCGCGTCAAAGAATAAACGATTTAAGTGGACACACACGCTAGGTATTTAATACTTTACTAGAGCTGAAAAATAGGAACAAGCGAATATAAACTCTGGGATCTGTATGCGGCCGCCACCATAGCCCGACTATATAAGACACACACACATTAAATATTAAAAAATATACCTTCGATGAATATCAGTTAGCCTTTTTTACATGTATGTAATTTTACAATTTGCAGACTTGATCCAATAACTTGCATTGTGGATTTTAATATTAATTGGACGCTTGATTTGGGCTTTATAGATTGTAAATATCGTCATTTCAAGAACATCATAAAGTGAACTATTTCAAGGCTTCCATCAAAACGGTAGTGTGCTTGTAAGTAACTTTCTCATGATTTTATTGCTTTACAAAATAATTATATCATACTTTAAGAGCCTTTTATCACTTTTTCAAAACTTATAAGTTGCCATCTTGTCTTATAACTTGAACCATTTATACCGGCATCATCAGCACTTATTACCACTGCAGCAGCTACAACTGTATAGCTAATCAGCTAAAATAGGTATTTTAATGAGCTTCTGCCTTGCAGTCTTTTAGTAATAATCTCAGCGCAATTTATCTTAATCATTTGGGAAATTGTATCGAATCTGATTCGCAATGGAAGTGAAATGAGTATGCAAAAATTTTATACAAAATTTTTAGGTAAAAATTGAAAATGCAACGTAAGCCAGTGTATAGGGATAAGCTTCATTATAATATGTGCAATGTGCAAGGTTTTAATTGGTTACGTGAGATGATACAGTTTTGAGAATTTTGTCTTTTTTGGCCTTGCAAATATCAATTCTGCAAAATTATGAAAGAGAGAGTGACAAGGGCTTTGACTTTATTCCTTTCAGCATCAAAACAGAAGTTTTTAGATCCACAGATTATGGAAATCAAGAAAGAATTGTGCAAGTCTCAAAAGTTACTTTGATTGTTATTATGAAGATCCATTTCATGTCATGGCCTAGATCCAATTGTAACAGGAACTTCTACAATATGATTGGAAGAAAAATATGAATCGACGTATGCGATGACCTAATCAAAATCGAAAGTTCGAAAAGTTATCTATCATTGTTAATAATAATAATATTATGTAACTTTAATTATTCTATTTAATACTATTTATACTATTGCCTACCCGAATTATGTATTTCATTCCGATTGCTTCACAATTATCGCTCAGCATTGAAGGAAGCTCATCCGCTGGCACTTTTAGTTTAGTTTGCCAATTCATGTTCCTTTCAATGTTAATATATTCACCTCGACGAGTTCCTTGAATTAAATCATGTTCTTTCCAATGTTTCCAAGTTTTCCTCCAATAACTGCTCCAATAACTGGAAGCTGTGAGAGTCCATTCTCTTAATAGCTCAACGCTTAAATCTGACACGCCTTTATCGCTGTTGTTTTCCAAGTTAATTGTTACTGTGAAGGTGTCACCTGCTTGGCATCCTGAAGGATTCACCGTCACTGCTAATTTTAACGGTCCACTTTTCCATATCCATCCGAATTTCACTTCACTCTCCACACTAATAGGACTACTTGTTCCAATAATTGAGCTTAGGCTAACAGGCGTCACAACTTTAATAGATTTCGGAGTGGACTTTACATTGAATCTATACCAAGGTTTAATCATAGCAGCATGTAAAGTGTAGGACACGAAAGAATTTGAGCCGATTGTGCAGCTATGAGGCAGTGGCGTGGGAGGAAGTTGGAAACTAAAAGGAAAGCTCTGGAGCCCAAGTGGAATTGCTTGGTAATCAGAATCTATTTAAAACGTCATTTGAATAATAATTACAATTTTGAATTAATTTTTACAAGAAAATAATAATTGCAAATCCATACTATTTCCAAATAACGTCTTTGTATACAAAAATATTGTATCTTTAGAGGAAAAGTAGGCCGGATCATGGTGGTAGTAGTTATACATGTGATGATGGCAATGGAGACTAGACTTTCGACATTGGTTACAACGATTGTTTGCGCTGCTTGCACTTGCAACCCCCAGCGCAACATTTGCCCAAAGTACGGCAAAGTCAGTTTTTTTCGTGTATGCTATTCCGGCAAACTGTATTTCAATTGCTGAACCATAAAAATTCAAAAGTGTTATTCGATTCAATCACGTTTTCGTGTGAATTGAAAATATATTACAAATTATGCCAAAGTCAGTTTTTTTCGTGTATGCTATTCCGGCAAACTGTATTTCAATTGCTGAACCATAAAAATTCAAAAGTGTTATTCGATTCAATCACGTTTTCGTGTGAATTAAAAATATATTAAATTAAGTCAAGATTAATTTTAGAGGTGTCTCACAGTAAACGTAATCATCCCCTGCGGATTCAACTTCAACTTTCCCGTTAACTGGACTACCTGGAGCAAAGACGGCTTCAGGTGTGTCCAAAGCTATTGAAAATCTGTCAACTCCCATCTCCCCCTCTTTTGAAGAGCTTGTTAAATTTGTTGTTATTCGCTAGACTAATCTATGTGATTTGATTGATAAGTATATTAATTAGTTTTATCATTAGAATATTTTCCTAGAATAACAATTATTTAATTACTATCGACACTATACCTGTATTTTTATTAAAAAGACATTTCCAGTTATGTGAGCGATAATTTCAATTAAATTGGATATTTTCCTAATGGATGCTACAAAACGTTTAAGATATTTACGCGCGCACGTGTCATCAAATTTTTTTTCGGATGTTGTGCATGACATTTAAATTACCTTTACTTACTTGAGCAACAATTTAGCAGGATTGATATGATAACGATCTTGAAAGGGTTAATTTGTAAATCTTGGCTTTTCCCATAAGTTATACTTGTCCAAGTCATTATTAACGTTGCTTGAATAATATTCGTTTTTATTAAAATAGATTATAATAACTCAAAAAAGGTTACAAGCTAGATAGATATATTTCAAGGAAGTTCACTCATCTGTAACAGAACAACGTTTTCCTTGTATTTCCATTGCAATTCACATCGTTTAGCGTGATTCATAAGAATTTTACGTTTTTTAATACAGACCCAATTACAAAAATGTCACATATGCAAGCACTCACTTCTAGAGCATTTTCTATTAAAAGAAACCTGACCCAAGCCAAGCCACCTTCATTAACGTTTATTATTGGGAAATTATGACAAACTGACAAAATATCGATCCCTCGTCACTAATAAAAATACACAATCAATCAATACCTTCATTTTGTTTGTGAGTAATGCATTTTTTCAATAAAAGGTTTTAACGATCGTTATGAGTCGTCATAATCGTCAGTTGAGTGGTAATAGATTGAAATAAACCTTTCCTTCATTTGAATCTTTAATCATTTATAAAATGCATTTTGTACTTGACCTTAAAAATAGGGAAGCAAACAAGAGCTTTCATTGTTTGCCATTTAGTAAAAAAGTATACTTTTTTCAAACTAAAATGACATGTCCAATAAAAAACTGGTCAACGGAAAATCCCTTTTTACTCAAATGTTTCTCACTTTACCCCAATTCGAAACAATCTGATCCTTTTCATAGCCTGTCCAAAACTATGGCTTAGAAGGCTCCATTGACAAATGTGACATGTGTATTTAATTGACCTAGATAAAATCCCAATAATTAAGTTTTAAAAACAGTTTTACATAATTACATGACATTTTCTGACATGGAATAAAGCAGACTTAATATCAGCTTGCATGAGTAGATTACAGTAGCACGAGACAAGGATTAAAGGGAAAACTTTCTGATGACGACTCATCAGCATAAATAACACAACCCTAATTAAGAGTATTTAAGAAGGTTTAATTATTACAACAGGAAAAAATTCCCAAATTATTAATCGTTTCTGGTTCCCTCTCATCACTCATTGTCATCCAAAAAATGCATCCATTTTTCAATCGTTTACACTTTTACCTTTTCTAAAAAACGATATTAACGAACGACTTTGCCTTTTAATCTGTAACGATTGAAAATCCAAAGTGCGTATTTCATTTCTTACCGTTTTTTTGTCTTTTTCTCACTTCAAGCCTAATTTTATACCGGACAATTTTCATATGCAACAATGCAACCTTTTCTTACACTCATCTAGGAACAGATACGAGCCCTTTTTACTCATTTCTTCGTCCCTTCCTCGTCAAAATCCCAAGAAAAGGAAAGAAAACGTGTTCGTTGACGTATCGAGTAAGAGACAGAAATATCATTCTTAACGATTACTACTCCTGAGCATTTGATTCGAGCTTATAAAATGCATTGATTTTGAACAAGCTTCTTCTTCACTATCATTAAAATCCTGAGTCAGTAGAATCCAATTGCAAATGCAAGGCCATTTGGCTCCCTCACAGTCCCACAACCAAATCCCAGGCCAGACCCAAAAAAATAAAAACCAGTAGTAAAAATTATTGTACCCGTCCATTTTTTCCTGAACCTTTTTTCCCTTTCCCTGTGATAGCCCAGCCCTTCATAAAAAGGCTCGCATAAACTCCGTCCTACCTTCATTCCTTCACTTTCAGTCTTGTGAAGAGCTTGGTTATAAAATTCTTAGCAAAAATCAAAGCCCAAAATTTCACACATTTTTTACATCAACCGAAAATTTTGTTCTACTTTCCCCAAAAAATTGTTCGTTTAGTACAAATAAAGGCTCAACAGTCAAGAGTCAAGGAAGCTCAAGTTTAAAGAGAAGTGTGGAAGAAGAAGCCTAGAAAAGCGATAAAATTGTGTTAAAACCCATGTCCGTTTGATTGGACAAGTCTTTCATTCAAAGAAAAGGGAAAGAATAGAAAGAAACGGTCGTTTAAGAGATCATCATATAATTCAAGCAAGCTATATCTAGCTACCGGTCTACCAAAACCGCATGTGAGTAAATTATAAACGGACGCGTTCAGCTCAATCCCTATCCTTTTGACTCACTTGCGTACCTCTTGAAAAACAAGTGAAGAAAGCACATGAGCTTAGATAGGAACGGTTTTTTGTTCGTTTATATCAGTTGAGTTTGTCCAGCCGTTCATCAGAAGCTGCTTCTTGGTTCAACAGCCACACAAGTAAACAGTTTACGTAATCATTTCCCAACCACTTCTCGTTCGTCAATGTGCGTGTAGCATAAATTGTCAAATAGTGAGTAAGGTCGGTACGGCAAGTCCTTAGTTGTTGGCTGTCTTCCGTTTAGGGAACATCTCCGGAGCGTTTTAGAAGCAGTGTTTGGAGAAGCTTTGGCTAATTTCTACCGTTATATCAACCGTTACATCCTGGTCAAAAGGTAAATGATTATAGCTAATATTTTAAAAATTGTGTGATAGATGATATGGGGATGTGACTTTGTTATAATGAAAGATTTTAACCGTTTATTTTGTCTTTTGATTAACAGTTTATCAATTGATCTCATTCAACATGTCCACCATGGTTTGTCCAAGTACTCCACCCCGAGATGTACTTATGAGAAGTCGTCTTCATTATGAAAATTTTCTATCTGCCGATATCCTTCAGCAAGAGAGACATCATGCAGCGAGTAAAAAACCTAGGCGGACCCGGTTTGTTTTGGAAGCAGATTCCAAAATCCAAGGGATTTCCAAAGCTGTTGTACAAATTCGCAAGAGAGTTTTGTCGATTCATACTGATATGAAAACCTTGGAAGGAAAAATCAACCGTTTGGACGTTGTAAAGGAACAAGCTTGTTTCTTCATGTCGCCGAAACGTGTTCTTGGCTCTGCAGGATTGATGGCTAGGAGGAGCCCAATGAAGCTAACTTATGTATACCCAGAACAATGCTCAACTCCAACTTTCCCCTCTTCGGGTAATTCATCCCCGGACCAAGGTTACAGCTCACCAACTCAAGATAAGCTAGTCGAATTCGTTAGGAGGAGGAAGTTGGTTGCTATTAACTTGTCGAAGGTATTGAACCGGCTGAATGAAGAGAAGAAAAGGCTGGATGGGATTTTCCAAAATAATACAACCATTTTGAGGTACAAACGGGCTGAGAAGAGTTTAATTAAGATTATTAGTCTGCAAAATAGGCTCAGAAATTTTGGGAAAGGAATTTGAAGGTTTAGAAGAAAGATTGTTTTCAGAAGATAGCTTTGATGAAGATAGTAGTTACAATTTACGTCAAGCCATTAATGCTTTTTAATTACAGGAATAATTTTATAAAGTAAACAAAGAGACTGACTCAATTATTTATTGCTAATTTATTAAATACCACGAATGTTCAGTTCAGGAGAGTAATAGAAAAGAGCTTTTTATCAAAGACCGTTATGTATCTATAGGTTTGCTCAAAGAAGTGATAGACAATCTTAATCCTTACTTTTTGAAATTGTGTTCGTATTTTGTTTATTATCATTTTTACCCAAACAAACTTTCAATTATTCTGACGGTTAATGTATATTTATATTTGAAAAACAAATAGCTATATTTCCTATAGTTAAAAACCAAACGCATGAATTTCGTCAATGCAATAATGTATAGTTTTTTATTGAAAATCCTTTGATGTTTTGTTTTTAATTATAAGCTAATGTTTAGTTAAATATTTAAATTATTTATTTATTTGAAATGTGTTCACATTGAAATACGCTTACTACTATTTGTACTTTATAATAATGTATGGTAGATGCAGTATCGTTAACTTATTTCTAATTTCAATCAAGTACTCTAACGTGCTACAAAATAAAGAATTGTGATGTAATAACAATCTTGAGTGTAATTTGCTTATTTTGCCAGTTTTGATATTCCACATAATGATGCTGATGATGATGATACACCGTTATTAGCAGCGCACTGAATTATTTTATTCAATTCATTTAAACTTTTGTCTTGACCCATTCCATGTCATTATTAGACGCATACTTTTTCCTCACAGTTATTTACCTGGACCTGAATTAATATTCATATTCATATATGTTACACCTGTTGCATATAGTTAATCACACGATCTGCTGGAATCGGCAAATGACCGCTTTCTTTGTTTGTTTAATATTCATCATTCTTTAGACAGCGCACTGAATTATTTTATTCAATTCATTTAAACTTTTGTTTTGCCCCATTCCATGTCATTATTAGACGCATACTTTTTCCTCACAGTTATTTGCCTGGATTAATATTAATATGCCTATGTTTATGTTACACCTGTTGCATATAGTTAATCACACGATCTGCTGGAATCGGCAAATGACCTCTTTCTTTGTTTGTTTAATATTCATCATTCTTTAGATGAAGTATGGGATTAATGTAAATTTATTACAATGAAGATGAGTATACAATGGGTCCAAACTAAACGAGCTCCGTTTGTATGACTTTATACCAGAACCTGAAGCCAGCAACGCAGTTACAACAATTAACCTTGACGTAAGAAAGTAATTGCATCTAGAAATATGGCCAAGATTAGCTTCGTTGTTGTTGCACTGTTTAGTTTTGTCTTGGAGCAAAATAACGCAGCATTTTTGCAAGCACAGATTCCAGCTAGTTTTGAACCAAGAAATCAAAGAGTTCTTGAGCACCATGCCTCAGGGAAATGTTTAACCGTTTCTGACGAATTTGTGCTATTCTTGGATGATTGTGCTTGGTAAAAATATATTGTCAATAACCTTGTATCTGAAATCAAATTCTTAAATTAAACCTAATTAATCATTTTATTTTTACAACTTCGTCAGGATTAAAGGGAGACAAGAAGTAGCATCCGTATTCTCCGTAATTAAATCAAACGCTGGAGGTCATCTTCTTCGTTGGTCATCAGGTCCTAAACCAGAAGGTATCCAAGGGTGCTTAGCAGACCGGGTGGAATCCGAACTTGGAGAAGTCTTGTCGCGTCGACCCCAGCTTGTCGGTTGTGACGCCAGAGCCAGCATTCAAAGTTGGAGATTTGAGAAGGTTGGAGAGGCACAATACCTCATCCGATCGGTTGGACAAGGAGGACAATGTCTTACTATGTCAGGGCATGATAATGAAGACTACCCTAAGGCTGTGAGATGTGATGGAAAAGATCCTGAGCAAGTGTGGAGAATTTGTGAGAATCTTTCAAACCTTCACAAATGTGACGTTTAAATTACGGTAACAGTGACAAGGTGTGATATCTATAAAGTATTACAAACGTGTTTCATTTCATTAAAAAATATTTAAATTATATTCGTAAAAAATGGGTACTATTTCTGACATTAAAAAAATTAGAATCCCCGAACCACACAAAATATTTTCCAGGGTATTAACTTTATTGGTAATCTTACTTACTGTAATTGTTCTGTTTTACATTATTAAACTCTTTCAGGAATATTTTAACCTTAATTATAACAATAGTAGATCTAAAGTTAATCTAATATTCAGAAAGAAATTTTTCCGTGATTGAAATTTTTTATCGGGACCAGCAACTTAATAGCATAGCTCTAATTAATTTTCTACTTCTACTACACACATTAAAACACATATTATTACCGATTACAAATGACAACTATTACAGAGCAAAATAAAGTTGAATGAATGTTTTTATAACAAACGAATTCTACATTTGGAACTTTCGCAGTAGCAGTTTAAGCTTTTTCCAGGGACACTATTAACTTGATATCGGTAGTCCCAACAGAGTTCTGTCCCAGCCTTTACATCTTCCTTCGTGAAGAACGCAACATTGGGGAACCTTACGTCATGCGTATTAACAAAAACACTTTGAATGAAAAGATTGGGTTGACAGGAGTGCTACAATAAATAAACATTTAAGATTGTTAATAATATATGATTTATGATTTTGTTATTAACCACATTATTAATGAATCACTAACATTGAAAAATCTTCCAAAATTCCCCTTGTGCTTTCCGTTCACTGCATAAGGCTTTAATTCGTCATCACTAATTTCAGGATTACAATACTTTCTAAAACGGATGGCTTTGTCTGAAATCACACAACACCCCATGTATTTCGTTATCGCCATTCAGAGTATTTTATATTTAGAAATTTAATTTTAATTACATTACATATTACATACCTTTGTATTTGGACTGTTTCATATACTGATTATCAAGGCAAGGTCTTTCTAACATGGGAGTTCAAAAATTCAGCATATCATTTTTAAAATGCTTTAACATTGACATCAAGCAACTAACTGATGAATATAGTTTGATTACTTGTTGTGGGAAATAAGATTTCTCCTCCTGACGTTGATTTTCTTGCTCTGGAATGAAAAGAGTTCGTTCGCTTCCTGATATCTATAAATCAAAATCAAGTTTTAAAGTTGTAGTTACTATTTCTTCCTCTCTAAATATCATGACACAAATCCATTTATATATCGCACTTATGTTAAATTATTATGTTTAATCAACTAATCGTAAGAATTTAAAGTTGTTCAGAATCTACCTGAGCCACTGTCGCTACTTTCGGAATGCCAATAACAATCTGACTCGTAGCCTTCTTTCTTGGACTCCATTACTTCAATATAATCCAGGTCTGCTATATACTCATCCCCATTATGCTTTCCCTCCTAAAATAAATGTTCGATTTACACCACCAAATACTTTAATATTACATGTACTTTCTATAAAATTCTGAACTGACCTCCTCTGCCTGAGTGTTGTCCAAAATCTCGCCAGTATATACACACAGAAAAGAACCTTTTGGAATATCGTACAGAGCACGTACGCCCCATCCTTTTTTAGCAGTTTTAAATACTTGAACGGGCCAGTTCACCTTATTTTGAACTACTCGATTAGTACAAACATCAACATTACACTTACAACTGAAAATATTCAAGGAATTATTAATTCAATTATGTGTCGAAAATTACGTTGTTTCTTCAAACAAAATCAATATTAGTGCGAAATACTCACTATCGATTACATTCATAAATTCCACTACTGACAAACCCCGGAAGTCTTCTATTCTCGTAACCAGTTGGTTTTTCACATCCAGTAGTTTGGAAGGAAATGCCAGACAAGGTCAGCTTAAAACATGGGCACCTTTCTTTGTCCTACAGTTAATCAGTAATACGTAAAATTAGGATTTAAATCCAGATATTTGGGAGTATAGCACATCGTAGGCTTTATGAACTACATGAGCATTGCAAGTTTATCATACACAATTTACCATACACCCATCTGCACAATCACAACAAACCAAATATTCTGGCTTATCGTTTATTTCAATTCCTGGTCTGGAAACAGAATTAGCAATATAAGTGAATTCCATTGGTTCAGTATAGTCTATCGAGTTCACACATTCAACTGGCGTCCATTCTTCTCCCAACGAAATGTCCTGAATATTCATTACAAAAGATTTGTTTTATACCATTCGAGTAAGCGAATTATTTAACTGTTTAAACACTTACTATTATAAATAGATTTTTCCTTTCTACTTGGAAAAAATCTAAGCAGGCAATGTTTGGGTCCAAGGAGAAAAAATCAATCGGTATTCCAGTTTTCGTTCTCCAATTGTATCCACGAATTTGGTTGTAAGTCCATAAATTCAATCCGCATGGTGTCACATAAAGGACTTCACCACCTGGCTCTCTAAATTTTTAACAAATGTTTTTTTAGGTATTATTGCTTTAAAATTGCGTCCAACTACCAGATATTTCTTTAACATGTTTCTAATACATAATATGATATTAGCTACGGTGCAGTAATAATAATAGCGTTGCGTACCTTATCCTTCCCCATCCTAGGTGAAATGGTATTACTAATGGACTAACGCTGCGATAGTTTTCTTCATTGTATTTTAACGAACATTCTATCTTACACTCATGGGGTGTGTACTCCAATTGTGGTGTAGGTCGGCTGTATGGAAATACAATTTTCTAGAAAACCAAGCAATTTTAACAATTATTACAATTTTAAAACTAATAACTTACTTTAAAAATGTCTGATGAATAGTCAAAAACTGATACTTACAACAATTTTCCCAGCACTTTCGAATTTCAGTGATTCTAGAACACTTTGAGTAGGATGTACATAATTTGAGCTTTTTTGCAAAATTGAGCTGGAGGTGATAGCTGAACCTAGAAATAAAAAAATGTTCTAAAGCAAAATATTCAAAAAGAATAATGATAGACACGTTTAATGAAAATTCTTACCACTGTTATTTGGTGGAATCAAATCATCTTTTGATGAACTCTAGCAAATATAAATAGATGGAATTAATTGAAACTTTTAAGTACTAATACCATTAATTAAACCAGGTGTAATTGTTAAAATTAGCATTAGAAAAAATAAATCACATTTACCTTTTGTGCTATGGACGATGATGGCCACCATTCAAGTCGCGGCAATCCTCTGTAGATCCACTCATTTAAATCATTGTTAATATGACAAACTCTTATTAAAGAACAATCAAATTCTTTTACTTGCATTACGCTTCCTGTGATAATAATATGCCAAAGGATAACATTTGATTAATTTAATAATAAAACACAAGTAAACTATATACATCAAACATAAAGCATACCTTCAAGCTTAATCTTTTCACCCAAATTTGGAGTGATTAAGGGACGCAATGGAGTCGGATACTTTGTAAGGTAGCTCTTAATAAACCATTGCATGTGACTGTGTACGTCATCCCAAACATTTTCCGGGGAGTCAACCACTGGTTTAACTTTTGACGGTGAGACATACTGGCAATATGTGTCATCGAAAAATATCAAGTACCTAAATGAGTTGAAAAACCAAAATTAAAAAACTAAACAGGCATTAAATTAAACATGAGTTTTGATTTGAATGAATACCTATTATTGTTCTCCAATGAAAAGGTTTCGGCTACTATTCCAGCAAAATATCTATTATGAGCGGTGGGATTGTTTTGAAATATATCAGAAAACTTGGCAATAACTCTGGTTCCAG
>JAANSO010002314.1:0-13834 GCA_036507315.1 Lepidocyrtus fimetarius
ACGAAGCATGCATTTTTTTAAACCATGGGGTAAATTGAGGAACGAATGTGCCGCACACTTTAAACTGGTAAATGTATATATGATATAATTTGCATGTGGAATATGTAAAAAAATAAAAAAGAATCTAGTTTTACACAAAGAGAAATGCAACGTGTGTGAGAGTGGAGTGATTTGTTGAGTAAATAAATGACGCTGATTGATAAGTGATGGTTACCATTAACCTTGAGGAAATTCTTAATGAACAGGAACTGAAGGAGAGCAGAGAAGCTATCAAAAAACTTTGTATTCTTCTTTTTCATCACAGCCACACACTAGGAAAAACAACGTGGAGGAGCCCGTAATAAAATGTTGTAATGACGAAACAAAATGAACCTGATATGATATGTGATGATTACATTAACTACACGAAGAGGTGGATGGATGGATGAAGAAGAAGAAGAGTACAAAAAATATGGTTATTCTTTTGCATGCATAATTTTCATCTAATTAGTGCATATTAAAGATTAAAGGTTTTAAAATTGACAGCCATCATAATTTAAGTCTACTCTAGTTTATGTAAAGTGGAGGGCAACAAGTAACTGTGTAATCTAAAGTTCAAGCGATGCAATAAATGAGTGTTTTCTTCTTTATTGATGCACATCCTTGTAATTTCTAATAGTTGAAGATTTTAAAATCTTCAGTAATTCAAATATTTTTAAGGAAATAAAAAATAGTCAGTGCTTTGTCGACCTTTAAAATTATTGTAAGTATATTCCGATTATTATTGGCTATTTACACCTACCTACCTGGATACGTTGTTAATTCCAATTTTAGATACAAATCATGGAATTTGCACACAAAACCGCTCTAATTTATTCACAGCATGTAAAACCGCAAGAGCAACCCATGCCAGTTTATATACATTCTCCTTTGTTGATTAATTAATTTATGGAAAGATCTCTACACATAAGAAAGAATGGCAAATGATTTATCTCCTGCTCCAATAAAATCTTGCTTGTATTATATTTTACAATGATCTGCCCATCTTTTATAATCAAGATTTTTATTCATATTGTGTTCAGCTTAAGAGTACGCAAACTTGCTAGAAGCAGAATAGCTTTAGCAGCAGCACCTACTTCCCATACACATAATCCATTATACTCATTCAACTAGATCATCTCACAATTTTTTTCTTATTTTTATTGTTATGATCATTACGATTTAGTATCAGATTTTTTTCACTCGAATCCGCATCCAAAGACAAAATCTTAGTCGCAAGATTCAGTATTCAGCTCCGTTTCAGCTGACCTCTGGGACGATGAGCATCGCTGCCAACCTCCAGTCCAGTCCAACTGATTTACTGCGGACTTGTTTTCCGTGTCTTTGCTTTCATATCGCTGCTTGCGTAATTTATCGCACTGGCCAAGCCATCATTGAAATCCTTGCGCAGAATTAAAAAGGGGCAGTTACGCCTGAAGAAGACGAAAAGTCAGAGATCAAGAAAAATATGTAATGTAATAAAATAAAATAATGCAAAAGCCAAGTTTACTTTGATCATCATCATCGTAATCGCAATCATCTTATGCTCACCTCTTTATGACTCCAACAAATAAATTTATTGCAGTTCTTCTCTCACAGAGCAAACAGCGCTGCTATAGAAAACTCATTTGCATGTGAAATAGTTCATATCACATCACGACTTTAACTTTGAGAAAGGGTTTAGGAGAGCGGCCAAGAATTATTGTAAATGAAATTAGAGAAGAATATTAGAGCACAGAAGAGGATGAAATCTTTATTGGTATGATTTTGATGAGTGTTATGACTATGCTTGGCCCTTCCACTCTAAATGATCTCCTCAGATTACAATTATGCTTATATAAATCGAAAAGTGAATGTGACTAGATTCCTCCACGATTAAATAACTTTCTGAGAGAGAGAAAAAAGGAGAGAGACTACCTGCTGAAAACCATCCCATGAAATAAAAAATCTTTAAATCTTTCTTGAAAGAAAACGACAAGGAATTGAAATGGTCCAGTTTACATAAAGAATTACACTAATCAACTCTTCCCCTTCTTTAAATGATGACCCGTTCAATTCTTGTTGTTTTGGCAGTTTTTTCTCAGATGGGTTTCCTAACACCATAAAGTAGGTAGTGGGACTTGTAAATGTATAAAAAGTTTTAAAAAATCCATGTCCTTTACATATTTTTTATTCCAAATTTCTCAGCATATTCCTTTGTTAAAAAATATGTTCATCCCTTCTTCTGCTAGTTAAAGAGGGGTAAAAAAGGTAAATGTAGCAAGCAATGAAGCTTTTTTTATGTAATAGCAAGAAAAAATGTTTTTCCATCCCATTTCAATTTCTCTTTTATGGGATGTTGAGCAGCAGTGGCTTTGGTAAAGTCAAAGGCCCATAATTTCTTGGTGATGTGATCCATTTCATTTCTTTCTTCCGATCTCCGTTCCTTTCTTTTGCAAAGTTACGAAAGGTTTTCTTCGATTATTCTCTCCTGCTGCGTTTGATGGCCAACCTGACCGTAGTAATGGGCAGTGATCTAATTTAAGACGTGTTAGAATTCAGACAGTTTTTAAAAAAAGTTTGTGCATTTCCCTCTCCCAGTGCTCCTTTCCTCGTTTTAACTCCCATCCTTTATTTTTAATGGACAGCCCAAATTCTGTAATTTGTAAAGGATTTACACAAAATACTTGTTCAATGAAAAATTGAACTTTCTATTTGAAAAGCAAGAGCATTTGTTAAAGTACTCAAACTATTACACCACTTCACTCATTAACATTTATTGATGTTAGCAGCGGTAGTGGTAATTTTTCCACAGCGGGGAAGGGTTCCAAAAAATCAGGCTTTAAAATAACATCCTTTTATTTTCAAAACTGCCCCCAACGGATTTGTTGTAATCGTTTTGAACTAGAATGTCAGTTAAAAAGAAAACAGTGTGCAAAGCTGCAAACGAGTGAAATTCTCTAAATGATTCATAAAATGGATTCTCATCCAAATGTGCTGAATTTTTACTTAAAAGTATTACTTTTTTTCATATCTCAGCAAGCTGAACTTTAGCTATATATTCGTGTACCTACGCATTTACCAGCTTTTCCTTAATGCAACCAAATTGGCATTTTGAAATGTACATTTAATTAAACCATTTTATTTGGTCAGCTCATAAATAACACGTGGATTTATAAAGGTTGCATTCACAAACAGGAAGGAATATATTCGTATTAAAATAATATCTATAGCGCATTATTGACTTCCAAAAAAGGCGATGCACATAAGCAGTAAGCATACCAGAAAATATGAAATTAAAACGAGGTGTCTGCCATGATTCTTTATACTTCATTTCTCTTACGATAATAATAACAATAAGTCACGAGATGCTAATCTTTCCATTTTCTATGGTCATATCAAAATCATTTTAGATTTTAAAAACGATTCTCAGGGTGCACCCAATAATCTAGCACACGATGTGATCCCAAGAAAACTTTATTCAAATCAGGATTAAAGTTGTAATATAAGGAGCGAGATAACGAATAAGGAGGAAAGAGTATTTGTGTGATCTACTTGATATTGCTCTGACTTTTCTTCATGATTCTGAATCCCTGACAAGAAAAAGTTCAAAAGATCAAGAATGAGTGAAAGGTTTAAACCCTCTATTCAAATAGCTGTCAAAAAACGCAACTCAACATGTCAAAAAGTTGAGTTAAAAACTAAATAAAATTTAAGTTTTTTTTGGATATTATTATAATCTCTTGGATTTTCTAGTTTAGTTTGTCAGAGTAATTTTACAATTAAAATTACATCATGCAATTTTCTACCTACAAAGATCACTATTCTAAAAAAAATTGTATTGCAGAGAAACTTTTTGCTATAATTTCGGACGTATTTTGTGTAGGAGGCGTTTAGTATAAAGATTTTTGCGCTATTTATTAAAATCAAATCAAGGCATCTACCCAATAAAGCACCATTTCATTCTGAATTAATAATTTGCCAAAACTCCTTAAGTCATTACATGATTTCGTCCAATTTAATAATCATTTCCATTATTATCCTACTTTTTTGAGCTCTTCATGACCAAGTTTGTAGGGAAAATATGTGGGAGAATAAAAAAGCGGAGGAATGGATGGACTGACAGTTGATAAAAAAGCAAAGACGTTTTGAACTTTACACAAACTACGAGTTGACGATTATCTTATGATAATTATAAGGAGATGACGACGAGGAGGAGTTAATCTCCTTTTTTATTCTGCCATGATGATAACATTCACGATGATGAGAAATGAGATGATACACTTACACATCTCATGACTAATCTCACTGCTCAAATTGTTGTTATTATTCAAATTTAAATTAAATGCGCTATGACTCTGTACCTAGCTGATTTTCTCTTTGTCTGGGTGTACACAAAATGTGAATGGCTATATAACTTTGGCCTAATCAATTTCCCATTTTAACAATAATAATGGAAATTTAGTTAGCATTTTTTCTAATCTTTAATAATTTCACTCTTTTTTATTCGTATTCTCACCTTGATTATATTCGATCTATCACGCAATTTCAAATACAAGCGAAGCATTCTAACCTAAAAACAGAACCTTACATGGTAAATAATGAGATCGGTGATCATATCCATTTTTACCCTGAATTCTCTGCTTTCATTTTCCTTTTTCGTGTGCTCTTGTGAGAAGCCGCCTAAAGCCTAATTTTTTTCTGACACGTCATCATCATCAAATCATGTACATGGTCACTTCATCTTCATCATAATTATTAGAATAAGGCATTCCTCAAAGGATTATTTTTTGAGTTGAGGAGATTGTTGATGTTTGGCTCATTAAAAGAATAAAAATTGTGTTTTGATTAGTTAAACTTATGCAAGAAAAGCAAATTCCTCTTTTGGAATGCCTTTCAACACTTGATCTATCATAATCATAATGCTAAACAGCTTTGCTAAATGTACACACAACATGTTACATTGTGTATAGATAGTTTAGATGAGCGGGTTATATATTAAAATTTTATAATTTTTATATTTTCTCAATTAGTAAAGCTTTAGGATTTTATTTCCAGATAGAAAGTTAAAAATCAATATTCCCAGACAAAATCCTATTAAAGACAAACAATCACAGAATTTCATTTTTTAAGTTCTCAAAATCTTTCTGTTTCACAAAAAGGAATATTTCACCCATCCATAGTATCACTATCACAGTAACTACATATTTTCTAAAAAGTTCATTATCGCTCTAATGTAAAGACGATGACAAAGTTTTTTACCTGAGGTATTTTTTTGAAAAAAATTAACAAAGTACTACAACATTTGCGGCTAAAAGAAAATGTTTGAAAAGAAGCCGAGCAAATCTCACATCATCACCTGACGCGGTGAAACAATAAAGAGGCATTCAAGATCAATAAAAGAGGTGAAGTTTCCTTATGTTCGGATTCATCATCCATCCTCATCGTGGAGGTGCATTCGTGTCAATCCTAAAGAATCATGTAAATATCTAAACAACAAATTTCTTGAACCTTATCACGTCGGTGGCTTTTCATTTCACAGGAGAAGCGGTGGTTGTGTGCTTTGTGTAGAAAGCAGAAACCTGTTCCATTTGTTCTGATATCCCTTTTCTTTCACTTTTTTATTGATTGTGATGGATCGTGACTGCCCAGAACAAATTTTTACAAATGCTTTGATGACACCTGTTCCTCTTAACACTGACTGATATCCCTTTTCTTTCACTTTTTTATTGATTGTGATGGATCGTGACTGCCCAGAACAAATTTTTACAAATGCTTTGATGACACCTGTTCCTCTTAACACTAAAGCTCCAACGTTTCGGCATCCTCGCCTTTCACAGCATCAGCAGCCGTAAAAATAACAATTTTACATTAAAGAAATCAGCAGAAAGTAAAATCATGTTCTTTTAACTTTTAATATTATTGGGGAGAGCCACCACCACCACAGGTGTCGTTGCAAAGGTGACAATCTTTAAAGATCGGAAGAAGAAGGAGCAGGTTTGCCCTTTGAATTTAAATACTTGTTCGTTTTTTCTTAAAGCGTTCTCAATGTTCCAGCAATTTTATGGTTATTTTATTACCTAAAAATTAGATTTGTTGGGATGTACAGCGATACCAGAAACTGGTTTAAACTTTAGTTTCGAAAAGCATTTAAACCAGGCCGGTTAATCTTTTAGCGTTTTTGTCTTATCAATTTTGAAATAAAAATAATAGCTTTTACAGCGTCACAAAATAGTCAACTAATGGGTAGAGGAAATATTTTAAAACTTCAAATCACGGTTTACTACAATCCTTTTATATCATCATATTAAAAATAACCTCTTTAAAAATGCAGACCATGTAGAAAAAATAAGGAAGCCCTTGTATCGTTTTATATTTTGAAAACATGAGCATTCATGTGTCTTTCTTACCTTGTCTCATTTATCTCAAAAATGATTTTGAAAAAAGGTAAAATTGCTCTGTTGACGACGACGGTGACATCATGACATCGCTCTAGGTCCAGTTTAGATGAATCAGACTATATAGTTCCTACCGAGCTGATAAGAGAGTTGGATGAACGAGAAGGGACGACGAAATCAAATATAATCAAGGTTATAATTCATGTCACCTTTGGATGTGAACACGATTTTCTTCTTTCCAGGACACTACTACTGATTTGATCGGGGGAATAGTTTCCCTTGCCTTTAAATGCATTGTTTTGTTGCTTGTCTTGTAAGCGTCTATTACAGATTCTAAGTAGGCTTTTAAAATCCAATAAAATAAAAATTTAAGAAAAAGGTATGAACATGCACATTTGTTGGATCTTCTATATGATTTTTGATTAAAAGATAAGCGTTGCTTGCTTCCACACAGCAGAGTTTTTAATGTAAAACTTTAAAAACAAAGAAAAATGGTAAATTTTAATTCTATTATGTGCTTTTTATTTTAGAAAAAGAAGCAAAATGTCCTAAAACTATTGCTCATACTCATAAACTAAAACATAAAGTGAATAAAATTTTGTTTCAATTCGTGAAAAACTGAATCAACTGCTGAATCAAATCAGTATTTAACCTCCTGCTTTTCCTTTCAACTTTTGGGAAGCCTAAAACCCCCATCAAAGTCTACCCAAAAAAATTTTTATGACAGAGCGGTATGATGGTAAAAAGAAAGAACTCACAAAATAATCCTTCTGTATTCCCATATCGATTACACAACGTTTTCTTAAAGTCAAAAGAAATTATAGCTAATCTAGTAAAGCAATGATCGATCTTTTTCTGACAGGAGATGATCTGAAAAAGGTGTTGCTTCGTCACCTTCATCCAGTCATCTTCAGATCATCACTATCATCATCGCATGAAAGTTGTAAAGCTATCATTCAGAACAAAAAAAGAAAGCCTGGTATTTTTATTAGAGTTTTGAAAAGAAAAAGTTAAAATTAAAAACATAAAGAAAATGGGAGAAGAAAAGGATTTATGATGTGAATTTTTTGTACACTGAATGGTTTTATATGACGAGGATGATAATGCTTGTTGAAGGTGTAGAATAGGAGCACGCCCTCCCACAAGGATTTTTGCCTTGCTCATCCCAAATCAAAAACTAATTTTATTATATTTTTTCGTACCAGAAAAAAAACTCCATCATCACTAAAGTCGGTAAGTGTCAATGTCAATATAGTTGGGAAAGAACAGAACAAAAAAAGTAGATTTCAATAGAAGGAGGAGGATTCAAGTAAGATTTGAAGAAGTGAAACCTTTCCGGCTGAATTTGAGTGAAAAAATGTGGCTTGGCACAACCCAGAAAACCGTTATTGGATTGAGTAAACAATAGAACGTGATCATTTCCAATAATTCTTTCATATTTTTTATTTAAAGATGATACTTTAGGCAAGAAACGTGTTTTGTTACAGTTTGAGGAAGCGTGATGAATTGCTTAAAATATGAAAATATTAAATTTTTAGTCACCTCACAGTTCCCTAAAGTATATACTAATCCAAATTCCAAATCGTTGCTTCACTAATTCGTAAAGTCACGCTACTTATGACCATTTATGATGGAATATCTCATAAAATTTTGTGAAATGTGTCATATGCTATGCATCAGCAAAAATTTCTTGTGAAAAAATGATCATCCAAACTAAATCAGCTTTGTTTCTTACGCAGATCCTTAATGCGCCAAGATTGTGTGTAAATATTCAATTCATGTTAAAGTCTGTACGCAAAAAGAAATTACTTTACATCCTGTCCTGACTCATTTCTAAAATATTTAGTGAGCAAATATAGAACTTTTAAAACTGTAATGTTCTTGTTAAAATTAAAGACGCGCGAATCTAAACCAGAAAAGTAAACTACTACAAAGCAAGAAAGTAAAATATTGGTAAATCATTGAACAAACATCCATCCATCCGACAGATCTTGAAATCCAAATACTTTTTTACAAAGCTAAAAACATTTTGTATTTTTATTTATTCTCACACTGTTGCGTTGATTTTATTTTGCAGTTGGAAAAATCAAGAACAGGATCAAAGTTCATGCACCTTTTTATTCTATTCTCTGTTTAAACAATGCTTAAATAAACCTAATTTCCTTTTTAATTTTCCATGCCGGGCACGTAGAATATTCCAAAGAAAGAAACAATATACCTGTACTGCCAACAATTGCAAGAAAAAGAAAAGCAAATAATAAAGGTTGTAAAGCAAACTAAAAAGAAAATGCAAAACAAATATTGTTTAAAGAAAGAAATGTTGCTCCTCTCCGAGTGAGAATTATATACTTTCAGAAAGGTTCTAAATTTAGAATTGTGAAGCTTTGCATGATTGAAAATGGCGTTAGCTCATAATTTGTAAATAAAATTAACACACAGGTTAATTTACAACCTGGATCCTGTGCTTTGTTCCTTTTCGTATTCCTCCAACTTTGCTCTTTTATCGCACTTGTACACAAGTCATGTCTTAAATATTTTCTTGTTGCTCTGCTTCATCTTCCCTCTACACAACAAAAGATTCATTACTCATCCCCATTTTTACAACTTAAGTAATGACCTGTTACCATTTTCATAATGGGATTGTTATTACAATGTAGTTCAGGTCTGATATCACACATTTATATGCTGTATTTGCTTTACACAAACAAGAAAAAGCCCACCACTCCTCAAAAATAAGATCCTCTCACTGATTCGCATCATCATCATCATCGAATTCTTGCTTCCTTCCTTGTAATCCTTATCAAATCTTATAATCAGTGATATCTACATAAACAGGAGTGAAATAAAAGACCAAACTAACATGAATCAGTCAATAAGTAAGATCAGAAGCAGGAAACAAAAAGGAACAAGATGTTTACACAATTCATTATTACACAGCCACTACGAGCAATATCAAACATTTTATCGTAGAAAAGGCGTAAGAACTATTTTATCTCGTTATAATATTTTTTACGATTGTTACAGTCCAAATTGGTGTTTATTCTTTTGGCGCCACTTCTTACTTGATTAGTATGATGATTTAGGTAAGTATAACCTTCCTCCAAGTATCATTTTGTTACGTCCTTGCTTGGCCCTGATTATTCTTTAAAAAAACTAAATAAATTCAATTTACTAACAAAGTACCTATATCTTATCATTCAAAACACTTATTATGATTTATTCGTAATCTTCAAGAGTTCTGTATCAATGCTATCTACCTACTTACAAATTTGTCAATATTTAATGGGAGGTCATATTCAAATTTTGATTATTATAATCGACGATGGTCTTTGATGATCTGGTTCAACCCCCTACCAACGTTGCTTGTTTTTTTATCCTAAATTTATTTAGTTCTTAAACTGAAGGTAAAAAGTTATATTTGCGATAAAGGCTGGCTTAAAAGTTGATATCTGATCCGATTCAAATAAAATCTATTTAGTCTTGGTTGGTGGCCTGTCTTAAAAATTAAGGTGTGATTGTGGCTGCGTCAACATAAAACAGCTCACAAATGTAAACTGATCTTGTAAAACAGAGCTCTTTTTGAAAATAACAACCTGGAAATTCCACGCATGCTTTTTGTTAGCAAAGGGAGTATAAAGCACAAAACCATTAACTCTGTAGGTTTCTCTGTTGTTAAGAAGGGAGATGAATTTTAGAATTGCCATTTAACTTTTTAAGAACTACAAGTGTTCTGACGTTTGCCATTGATCGTATCATTTGAAAATTTCTCAGGTGTATCTAACATGTAATGGGTGGCTTGTTGGGTAAACTATAATTCACGGCAAGGGGTCTCTCCTGCTACAACATTACAATGGGTTGGGCAAAATGAACTCCTAGCTACTTTCTTAACAGATAAATTTTAAAATTATAAAAACTTACCAAAATGCTCTTGAAATGAAACCAAAGCAGTCAAATGCTCTTTGGATTTGTATCATGTACCTACTTCAAAGGTATATTTTAAATATGCATACAGTGAATTTTAACCCATTCTCCTAAAAAATTAGCAAATATACAACTAAATCAAGGAAAATTTAATTAAGTTAAAATTTCAATTCAATGTTAAATAGCAAATGACTTTTAGCACTGTGTTTTTGTTTATTACAACAGAAACTGCCCAACTTGGTTAATGTCAAATGCCCGAACCACTTTATGGAATCCTTTTTGCATGAAGGTAATAATAGGCAAGAAGAATGCATGCTCTCTAAACAACTCTCAACACCAATTCAATAATAATTCTCAGCTTGGCTGCGCCATGGCTTTGACTTCTGCTGGGTCGGTCTCTTTGAATAATTTATTCGATTTTGATTTGATTTTAGTAAAGTGCTTCGCTTCGCACACACACAAACAACACAAAGCAATCAACAAGCAAAAGCGTATCTGTCCGTTTCTACCATTCCCATCGTCTTCTCCTTTACCAAGCCCAAAGAAGCCCATCCAAAATAAAAAACTGTTTCTTTTCTACTCCTCTTCATCCTCACTCCATTTTCAGAGTTCATCTAGTTGTAATTCAGTCCATATAATATTTTATCATCACGACCTAACCGACCGGTAAAAGCGATGGTGTGAGCAAAAATTTCAATTCAATTTTCAGAGTGAGATCATCATCACCATCGTCATACCTAAAATTGAAAGGTGTTTAAAAGTCACTTCAATTTTTCCAAACCATTTCACCAGTAAAAGGTGGACAGATATATTTATTGAAATCACCTTTTAATATTATTTAGACCCAATCAACTTACCATAGCGTACAATCAACCTAAAGAATGCTAAAAGATACTGATAAATGCTTCAGGGAACATTTTGAATTAATTTTTTCTCTATATTGAATTCAAATTTTCAAGTTTAAGAGTTCATTCTTTCCTCGTAAATAAAAAGGATGACACTTTGGATGACACCGTGTCCAATTTCTCATCGCTACCTTTTGAGTCCAACAACAGAGAAACAAATTTTCAAGTTTAAGAGTTCATTCTTTCCTCGTAAATAAAAAGGATGACACTTTGGATGACACCGTGTCCAATTTCTCATCGCTACCTTTTGAGTCCAACAACAGCAAACAAAAATTTCAATAAAGAAATCTTCTTAAGGCAAAGCGGTGAATTTTTAATAACAAAAATATTCGGAACAGAACAGAATAATGCTATTCGGATTTGGCACAGTTCGTTAGCACTGTTTTCTCAACATGAAGGGACTAGTAAACAGAAGAGGGCCATGAGAATCGGTATAGTTTCATAGATCTTTTTTTGACTTTGAAAAAATAAATGCAATAAATAACAAAGATAGCAGCAATGAGAAAGCACTAAAATTAATTTTTATCCAAATTATGCAAAAGAAAAAGTGGTTGCTTATTTTATTGCAACCACCAAAGAGGAATTCTTTAAGGTAGCTTAAAATTACTTAAATTGTTTTTTACCGCATCGTTCAATACTTTTAATTTTAAGCAGAAATCTTTTGTTAAGATTGGAATGCTTTGCAAGTGTTTTACTTGCTTCAAAGTGAAACACTTTCTATTTTTAGGAAACAATTCCAAAGAAGAAAATCCTCTTTCAAAGACAAAGTACAATATGATAGGATAGTACAACATTTATAAAGTGCCCTTTTTTACTCGCATACTTAAAAGGAAAATTTGTTTCTTGCTGGTGGGAAAATTATTACCTTGTGGAGATGACCAAAATTTACCTTTATCACTTCCTTGTGTTTAAAATGGAAAAATCAGCCTGCTCTGCTAGTTTTCATTCCAAAATTACTCTGAAATAGTTTTCAAGATCATCTTTTCTCAAATCATATCCAACACAGCTGGATACTCTTATTTATTTGAAGGAAACGAAGCAAGTGGAATATGTTTGAAATGGGATTTTTGGCGAGGTGTGGCTAAACTTTGAAGGCTTTAGAAGCACATAGTTCACAAATTAAATTAGGGATGAATTGTTGGACAAAGGTCAGCTAATTTATTACGTAACACTTAAATATGTAGCAAGGCTAAATAAAACCCCTTTCTTTTTAGTTGCAGTTTTCTGGATAAATCTCTTGCTGATAAATCTTCTCGCTGGAAAAAAGGGTGTGAGATTGACGTGGTGTGGTCCATCATCAATTTGATAATAAAAATTGATTTTTATTACTCTTTTGGAAGTATAAAGTCGTAAAGCTAAAAATAGGTTAGATTATTTCATTCACAAATTTGGGGTGACGGCGTTTATAGCTAAAGGTGCAATAAAATAACTTTTGTTTTCTTCTTTTTGTAAAGCTAAAAGATGGTGGCTTAGCTTGTCCACGCATTGTCAATGATTAAGAGAAGAACATTTGAAAGAAAAGGAAAGTGTAATAAACCTGTCAATATGTGTGTTCTTGCTTACCATAAGTACAGATTTACATGCAGGATTAAAGCTTAAAAGTACTAATCTTGAAGTTATTAAGATTTAAGAGGCATGAATAATATAAAAGGTCAATGGGTTGTGGATTTTTTGGACTTGATCGTTTAATGAGGCATTATGGAGTCTCTTTACAATGGAACAAATTGAGAGAACCAAGAAACAAATGCTTAGAAAGAAAAATGCAAAATGAACTAGCAGATTTCATAATATCCCCATTTTATTTTGGATATAAGTAAATCTTGACAATCAAGCTATTTCTAAGAGGAATAAAAATTTTGATTTAATTTATTTTTGGTCGACGTCAAAATAAAAAGAAATACAAAATTGCTAAATTGGACATAAAACGGCAATTGTTTTCTGTAATGCAATACATACAACAGAAAATTCAGACCCCGCCCACATTTTAAAACAGCAAACTCTGTTCTTCTGTTGTAATCAAAGGTTTTTCCCCATTTAGCTCATAAATCTTTAAACCTTCTCAATAAATCAAGGTTTGACTTTTCCAATTTAAACAATCTGAACACTTTCACTTAAGATGGAGAAAAATGCCATATTGTTCCATTCGCCTTAAAAAGGAAAACACTTTTTAAAGAGTTTTATCAGTTTCAGTATCCTCCTCATCAGCACATCATTGTTCCAATTGTCTTTCCATTATTGGACGAACAAAGTCGAAAATTTTGTCCTTGTGGTTTTTAAACCAACCGTCTCCATATCTGAAAGAAAAGGAGAATGTCGTTTTTTCAGTCGCCAGCCACTACTAAATAGATACCACGATACCATATACATTTCTTGTTCCGTCTGCCTTGTACATATTTTCAGGTTTGTTTCAGTCCAATTTCCCCTTCTTTTTTACTACATGTTGCTGCTTTGATTTCCCTTCTCTATTAAGGTAATTCTGCCTTGTTTACTCTGTTTTTCTCTTAATACAAAACTGCACCGCCACAGACATGATAAATTGTTGTCACATTTATCATCATCAGAAAACTGATAAAACAAAAACAACTTTGGTTTTATTCAGGTGATCAACCCATA
>JAANSO010002315.1:0-13833 GCA_036507315.1 Lepidocyrtus fimetarius
AAATTATAAGCCAATATTACACTGGGTTCAAGAACAGAACGACGACGAGGTTATATACACTAGGATTGTCTTGGCTGAAAAGGTTTCAGAAACTGAAGAGAATTCTACAGGAGAAAGTTTCATGATTCAAACTCATCGTAGGAACGGACAATTTCGCCCTATGATCTTATCATTTAGGTAAACACTTGCTGTTTCGAGTTACATTGTACATTATAAAATGTCATTGGAAGATTTTAAATGTATTTATTTGGGTTTTTATTACTTCCTCGGAAACACTTTCAGCAAGGGAAAACTATTAGTGAAATGCATTACTAGTTGTAATCCCGAAACATGTGACGACTGTTCCGTTAAACTGGAGCTAAAAGATTGCCACATCCAACGAAATGATTATCATAGACCGAACAGTGTGCTGATAAAGACAAGCACAAACAATATTACAGTGGCATGTTCTAGTGAAAAATCCGCGGACAATTTAGTTGAAAAACTCTACCGTGGCAAATCATCAAATGGGGATGTAATTTTTCTTAAATTACTCTACTACTTTGATTATTAATCAAATATGAATGTACTTTTGTAATACTGAGCTAGATATTTCTGATTTCCAGAAGTCAAAATCTCATCTTGCATGCATTCTAGTCACCGGGTTTTACCTGCAAATGTTTAATATTCTGGAAAGTAAAAAATCTATCTTTGGATCACCAATTTTAAATCTTTCAATTTCAAACAATCCTGACACTAGTACACATTCCTGCTACTTAGTAAGTACATCATTTACAATTATTTTTTGTTACTCAGAATCTGTAACAGGTTATACACAAATGATTTTAGGATGCTGAAGGTATTGAAGCAGATTGCGAGGATTTTTTTCCACGTCGCTGGAATATTCAATTCTTGGATCTTAAGGACAAATACGACTTTATGTTCTCTTCATCATCAATCGTCGATCCAGATTTGTAACTCTAATATTTCTAAAACTAAACTTAATATACTCCTGGTCATGTAGATTTATGTAATGTAAAATGTAATCAAAACTTAGTAGTTTTAATATTGTCTGCCTACCATAAACCAGATACATATATGCTAAATGACTGCTAAAACATGTTCGCTTTGCTAAATGTGTGACTGAACTGAACTCTACATTTTCATGTCAAGTCTGTACAATAACTAAAGAAAACTTGTAATATTTAGTAACAAGGACTTGCATATTATTGGAATGTGAAAGTACTGAAATAAGTGCATTTGATTAAAAATAGAGGAACGTATTTTACTTTGATGGTTCTATTGAATAGATATTAAAAAAGAACTTCAAAGATATAGGTATTTACTATGTAAAAAAAGTCTTACATTTATTTCTAACGAATAAAGTACTAATGCTTTTAATATAAATCTGAAAACGCAATTCTATTGTCTCGTGTGTTAAACATTTGATCTGAGATTTCCTTGATGCTTATCTTTCCAAAATCTTTCAATATATCTGTCAACATTAACTTCTGGGTACTTGTCCTTAAGGGCTTCAACATCCAGTTCTGGGAATTTTTGAAGAAGTTGGATTACCTCGTACTGCTTGACTCTATGGTTAAATATCAAAACAGAAACTGGTTAAAAAACTTTAATCACATTTAGAATATCACCATAACTTGAAAACCATTGATATTGTCACATACTTTAGCATCCTCCGTCTGTCTCTTCGCTGTTTTTCTTTCCATCTAACTAAAAACCATGCTTTCTCTTTACGACTGGATTTTGGCTCGTCTCGTTTTTGAATTAAGTAGGGCTTATTCTCATGTTTCGGGACCGCATGCTCCTCATATTGACGATATTCCTGTAATCCAAGAAAGTTCTCTTCTTCAGCTCCTGGGCGTTCCCCTGAAGTCCCCGTTTCCAAGAAATAAAAAGCTCTGTTCCGTTCTCTAACAACTTCTTCCAAGTTTTTCATGCTGTCTTCAACCTTTTAAAATATTCAAACAAGTTGTGTATTAAAACAACACGTATTCAGTGACATCCAAGAAGAAAATTTATACCTTATCAATTCGTTCAGGACTAGGAAATAATTGCCATTCTCGTTTGGAAGCTTCCTCCATAGTCAACAACATGTTTCTTTCTTTTAGCAAAATATACCAGAGTTTATGAAGGTCTGAATTACTCTTAATCCTCAATTCATCCAACTTCCACGATCTTCCACTTCGAACCGTACTTTCTCCCCAATTTTTCTTATCATCAAAGAATTCATTCAGGTCATACCGGCAGGAACTTGTTTGAATATGCCTTGCTAGCCGATCCCCTTGAATTCCTGGGGAGCATGGCCAGGGGGATTGAATTCTGAATAACGGGCGCAAATTCGAAGGTCTGCTAACCGCAGTTATTGAAGTGAAAACTTTTCTCAACATTTTAGCTCACTTTGGCCAGTTTTAGCTGTGTTATTGCCAACCAACTAAAAAACTCTGTAACCACATAAAGTCTCATAAATGAATTTCGTATTCCAAATAGTTAACTATGAATTTAATTTAAAACTCTAGTTCACTACAATTTATACTAATTAGCGGCAGAATCAGCTTGCTTTTTACAAAAACGTGCTTGTTTAGATTTTCATTTCAAAAGTGTACAACATAGCACATAAGCTGAGAGTGTACGACACTCATGTATTATGTAATACCAACTGCTCTTGTTAATGCCCTTCTCTTGACTCTGCTATGCTGAATGCTGATGACAATATTTTTGTGTATAAAAATAAAAGAATTCGAATAAATAAACAAATTCTTCACTTTTTATAACTTCATCTCAACAAACCCACTCTCAAAACTTTGTCTGAACACACAATTATCCAAAATTGACTAATTTCTCTTAATTAATCGTAAGTTTTTGGTGGTACAGGTGACTCTTATTCGAAGAAAATGTAAATGATTTGAACTGATTTATGAATGAATGATTAATCCGCTTTCCAAAACACTTCCGTTGTGTCCATTTCCAATTGATTTTATGCAATTCTGTCAAGTACAGTCAAGTCAAAAAACATTGCATAAGTTTTTGCAATTCCAATCGAACAACAATGCAAAAATAATATGTGAACAAATCTGTTGTGTGACTTGTTGTTGTTATTTGTTATGCTTTTTTGCAACAATAGAGACTGGCTCAAGTTGGTGCATCCACGGCGGAGGTGACAGGCCAAATGGTGGTGGTGGTGCATGAATAATGAAAAGATGAAAACAGATGTGTTGGCACTTCCCATCTTTTGTCAATTATAAAACGAGCTAGATTAAAAGCATTTCCAAAAGTCAACGCATTTTTCAAAGTTAAACTTTCACCATGTAAAGTTAAAGTGTGGCCTTTGTGGAGTTGTTCAGGATTTGAAGGGGGGTTTAAATTTTTTAACCGACATTGATTTTACTAACGGTGACTTTAAAGTTTTAAACTGGATTCCGGCTGTAAAAGCACACTCTTGCCGAAAAGTTGTTGGAAACTTCTATTGTTGATGGTATTTTAGATCTTGCCAAAATAAGATCTGCATGCAACATAATTAGCAAAAGATAAGGTACGGTTTATCAAGTCATTTAAGCGGTTTATAGGCAAAACAAGTCGAAATCAGCACAGCTTTTAAAAATATTTCTTATTTTGCAGTAATTTTTATGTCGACAAATGTTACTTGAAGATATGCAGTTATTATTATTCATGATTGCACCAGCAACAGCTACAACGGATGAATGATTGACTGGTATGGACAATGGATTATCTTTGTTTGTTAGATGAATGTTTACGATTTATGTTTTAAATGATGGGCTATTTTTAATTCCAGCTTTTTATTCAATCATTTCAGATGTGTTGAAACTTCTTGGATTTTAATAACTTTCTCAACAATACTCTTTATTTAAGGATTTACGATAGCAGGTTTTATATTTAGAGCAAAAATGAGAATGCATTCTTATGGAAAGTTCAGTCCCAATTTAATCATTGGAGCCCTTCTAGTCTTCTCAGTCCTTGTTCTATACAATTATTGGAACGTATCAGCATTAAATCATGATCTTACTCTTAAAATCCATTCTTTGGAACAGCAAATCATATCACTGTAAGTAACGCATTTAGCCTTTACTCTACTTTATAAAGCATTACTGGTAACATAGTAAACTGACTGTTTGTTTTAAAGATCTACAACCAATGATGCACTACAAACAAACTTGAAGAAAGTTGAAGAAGTTCGAGATAAGTTTGAAGTAAATTTGCAAAAGGAGCAAATTAGTGAACAACAAGCGAAAGAAGATGCTTCCCTAAAAGAAGTTACAATTGAGAAGCTTAGAAGCGATTTGGAAAGTTCCAGACAAGAAGCCCAAAATTGCAAAGATGAAAATGTAAAGTTTACCCTTAATTAAAGATAAAATCTCTTTTTAAGTGAAAAAGTTTCATTTCTGATTTAATCGGTTTTTATTCTTATATTCAATTTTTTATATGATTTTCAAACAGAATCTTGCCACATCTAAATACAAAAAGAAGGAGCAGGAGGTTTCCACCCTCAAAGAACGAATTACATCTCTACAGGCCCAGATTGTGGAAAAAGATAATAAAATCGGTAGAATTGAGAAAGAACTCGAAAAAATTAAAAAGCAGCAAAATAAATCTTCTTCCACTGCAAAATCTACTTCTGCCAAGGTCAATGGCAATGAGCCAGTGGATAAACCAGGAACTGTTGATGAACAACCCGTTTTATTGGTAGATCCGGCAGGTAAAATTGATGTTTATATTTTTATTAATTTTGTATTCAAATAGCAAGCAGTTACTTCTCTGCCATGCCCACTTTCTAACATTCCAAGAGAAATTAGCCAACTTTTTCATTATTGTATGGCTTCGCAGCTCCGTTTCCAAATGGGTGGATGAAAGTTGGGTTTTCCCAACGAAACAAACCGAGAGTTAAAGTTTCTATTGATTCAGAGAGAGGCATTCAAAATCACAATTCGCCAGTGTTGATTTTTGATTCGCCAAACTTACCTAGAGCAAAGGCACGATTCTCAGTTGTAGACCCGCCTAAAGAAAGATGAGGAGCTCTTTTTCAATAAATTCTAATCGCAAAGCGAAAAAGTGATAACGAATGAATGTAATAATGCAATTCTATGCAAAATACAAAATATGTTTGGTATTTTAAAACCTCCCTTGTCATAAGGACTTTATTGAGACTAATTTAAAATACTTTTATACTTCAAAAGACTTGAGATATATATTTATTATTGCAAAAATATTATAACTTTCGTATATTTATAGCTGTTAATAAACACCCAATCGTTGTAATCAGTTATAGTTTATCGTCCTCTTATTATCATCTACCATGATGCTCATAGCTTATACATGCTTTGTAAATCAGTGTTTTCTTTTAAAAATGTGTATATTNAAATCAGTGTTTTCTTTTAAAAATGTGTATATTTTTTATACAGAACGTGAAATGAAACCGGCAGATGCTGTTGTGTCACCCCCTGGTATATCCTTTGACAAAGCTAACAAACAGGTTGACCATGATCAGCAAGGAAATGTAGGATCCGGAGAAGTTGGTGTTGGTGTTCTTCCTGTTCCAGGTCAACCCCCACAACAAGGAGTTCCACAACAGGGAAATCTTGATGCCCAAGAAGATGATGGTGACAGGCCGTTAAAGGACGAATTAATTCAACAGGATGATCAATCTCCAGATGGTGATCTACAGCACAAGGACCAAAAAGAAGACGCGGGTGTAGTACCTGCTCCAGCCTTGATGAAAGATCAAGGGAATCAAAGGAATAACAATTGGAGGTTTAAGTGGACAGCAAGAAGAAAGAGAAGCAGCTCATTTAAGAGCAGCAGCCGTGGATAATTTTGATAATAATAACCTATAGCTGTATTCTAATTCTATAAATGCATAGTGTGATTTTTGCATTTTCTATACTATGTCTATTTAGAATGTGTTGTGAATCCGATAAGGAATGTGTGATCCAACAAATAATATTGTAATGTAAAATACGACGGTGCAATAACTCATAATTTTTTATTCTTGTCGAAGTACTCAGATTTTAGTGCTAATTTTGACATTACTGCTAGAAGGACTCATTTTAATGTACATCTTTTATTCGTTGCCAAATAGTTAATAAACATAGTTATGTACTAATTAGTACTATTAAATTTTTAAATAATATCAACCGATTATAATTTTTTGACTTGTGCCTGGTCGTATTATTGTATTTTATACTCTGATTATCTAATGCATGCATTTCTTATCATTATTATCAATTCAAAGTGCATATATCCTCGTATTTGCTTTGATTTTATTCACCACTACCGTTCAGTATGGGAATGAGTTGACCTCATACATGCTATATATGCAATCCAATTATAAGTATATGTGCAGCAGTTAATTGATAAAGAAAGATGGGACAAGCATTTTTTATTACCGAGCTAATGCAAAGTTTTGTAAGTACCAAATGAAACAAACGTTGAATGGGACACAAAAGTTTACCTGTACGACTGCACAAGTATTCACTGCAGACAAGTTTGTACGGAAGTCATTAATGTCTTAAAGCTTTTTAGCAGTTATGCTTTACTAAATGAAAGATACCGTATCATGGCACAAAAGTTATCTGTATAGGAATTATGTTTTCTTAAAATACGAAAATTATCAATAACGGTTGAAGCATGAAAGAAATTCCTATTAAAAATTTCTTAAAAATTACCAAAGCCATAATGTTTGATTTCAATTGCAGGCTGCATTGCAACTTTTAAAGCCAATTGAAGAGAAAAGCTGGCAACGTGTTAGTGTTAATAAATGCAAAGTTTCATACAACAGCAAATGGCAAATCGAGTAAAATGCCTGCGTGTCCGAAAAGGTTATTCCTTGAAAGCGGAAGCTGTGCTGACATTCAGCCTTTCTTTTTGCCTGATAAAGTGTTTTTATTGTAACATTAAAATAGAAATCTGCATGATGAGAATAAAAAAGTAACCAACATTCCAACTAACTAAATCAAGTAAGTTTTAAAAATCTATTCAGTCCACAGACTTAAGCTTAATACGTAAAGTAAAGCAGTGGCTGTGATTATTTAGTTTTAACGAAATTACATCAGATCAAACGAAACAAATGTAGGCAGAAAGCTGGATGCATGCACATCATTTAATTTATAATCGTACACAATTTCTTTTATCACGATAAGAAATCTTTGAGGAAACATAAGACAGACAAAAACAAGAAACCTAAATTAAATACAATGCTTTTCTGCTAATAAGTCGTTTTAGTGGCTTTCCCATGAACTAACTGGGAAAGCAAGGAAATGCTGAAAAAATTCACACAGTCGCTCGTTTTAAGATTCTTGCATATCATAATAAGAAGAGTGCAGCTGAATTAAATGTCTGTCGTATAGCCGGTAAATATTGTTAAATGGAAAGGCTTACGGAAAATGAAATGTTGGTGCATGACTGTTTGTTGTGGGACCGACCTGAGCAATAATGCCATCCGGGTAACAGTTTAAAGAAGCCTAAAGCCCAATATACCGGCAACATGCTCACCAGCCACACTACATGCATAGGACTTGAACTGTAAAATTAAGCTTGTTTTCTATGTTCATCGTTATAAGAAATGTAATAAGCAAATAAAACTCAACACTTATTACATCCGTTTCAATTGAATCTGTATTTACTATATATTTACTGCTTCGCGATTTCGAAAAAAAGATTTCGATAAGTAGTTTAGTTCCGCTTAAATAGCAAAATGTACTTTTTCTTGCAAAAAACAAAAAACGGTACATGCCAATCATAAATATATGATGAATAGTAAATCCATGGCTATAGGTACCACTGTGCCTATATAGCCTATACGTACATTTAAACTTTTGGTGAAACATTTTGGCTGGCATTTTATTTATTTTATCGTGTGTTTATTTTATTATATTCTATTTTAATTTTGATTAAAGCATAGTTGACGATTTTTAAAATAAATTAATTACAGCAAATGTCTTAATAAGTTACGTATAGATTCTGTCATAGTACATCAATAAAGAATTCATAGAGAATTCTACCGAATATCGTAATTATAATAATTCATCATGTTTTTATCCAAAAAATTGTCTAAACCAATCCTGCGATGCAATACTTCGCATTTTTGAATGTACTGAACATTATGCTATGACCTTTAAGTCACCTTTTTCAAGAATTTGGTGAAAAGACATTGAATTTTCATATTGCCCCAATTGCAGTACCTTCACCTCGGAACTCTGCATTGTTAAAATATGATAATGGTATCAAATTCCTTACGATTTACCATTCATTCCAAGCGTTACGTAGTTGTTTGTTGTTCTTTAATTGAGGAAATCAATCTTCAACCAAAGTAGCCATTTCGATTTTCTTCATCTAAAATTTCATATGTCAATAACAAATCTAATAACGGCTGGTTTTTATAATGATTTTTTGACTGAATTACCTACTTTGATGGTGCATGGATTTGGAGGAGGATGGAGCAATCAGAAATAATCCTACTGAGTATCGCAATTGAATTGCAACACCGCATAACCAACGTGAAGGTATGAATGAGGGCATTTGGTCTGGGTTTGTAATATATTCATTATTGCTCAATTCATCCGTAATCTGCATTTATCTATCAACTCGTGTACATACAAATGTAACCTTTGGTATATGGAATGGTAAAAGTTCATCAGATGAAGGAAGATTGAGAGTGCTTTGTACATTTGCGGTTTATGAAGATTATTTAATGTTCATTCATACGCTGTGGAAATAATATGATTGTTAAGATGAACGATTGTGAATAACAAAAGTTATTTGAATTTTTTATTTATTGCTTTAGAGCTATAATATGTATATATAGTGCAACCACACATCTTCTATAACCCTCCCTTGGGCTTTCAAGTCAATAGTTTCTTCTTATTATGACAATTGATGGAAACTTGATGAATAAGGGTGATAATGTACTGCGAGGTGAAAAGGTAAAAAAGAGCGACAAAAAATGGAGGAAATAAAATATAGGCATATGCAGAGAAAAGAAAGATTGACTCCTTTTGGATATTATTAATGCAATGAGGGTGGCAGTGCTACTGCTGTTGTCTGTCTGATGTGAGTAACTAGAGGCAAAAGCCAGGTAGATAGAGAAAAGGGAAGACAAAGAAGATAATAATTGTTAAAAGCGGATGACTGTAAGCAAGGGATGTGTATATTTATGTAATAACAGCAAACTGCCTCAAAATGCTGCTTCAAATAGATAGATTTATATAGAACAGTAGAAGGATAACAGTGAAAGAACACCTCCATGTCCCTTTTTTCGTAAAAGCAAATGAAACGAAGAGGAAGGCGCATTACATTTTATTTCTTGATAATATGTATGTGTAGTGCATAATAAAGTCAGTAAAAATCTGATCCAGCTCAACTCTTCTCTCTTTTGATTTTCCTGTGGGAACCCTGACAGTATTAATTGGAGTTTCCGGTGGTGGAGGTGAAAAGTATGTTGGGTATAAGAGGAGCAGTTTTTCATTACCACTGGTCATTCGCTCCTTGGTTCTCTTGAAGTTCATCAGGGTCAAACTTAGTTCAGATATTAACCGAATAAAATAGTGAGGGAAACACTTTTCATAAGACAGTTGCTCGTATATTGTTCGTGAGGAAGTTTTGGATTTTTACTCGTGAAAGATTCTGAATTCACTGGACAAGTCAGCACTTTAGTTTCTTCTCTGACGAAAGAGACGGTGAGGGTGCATTGCAGTTGCATTGCATTTTATGTTTGATCGGTGCAATGTGACAGCAAGGCAACGCTTAAGCGTCTCAAATCCTGCAATCAGAGAAGAAAATTTGCATTCGGAAGAAATTAACTTCAAATTCTGAAGACCCGACGCTAATTGAATTATGGGATACAAATATGTGAATCAAAACGATACTGAAGGTAGACGCTGGGACATTATTTTTTCTATTAAGCAGGAATTGGGGTAAGATGATACTAGTTCCTCAAGTAAAAAAGTTTTGAAACTTTTTTTACAGTATTTTATTAGTATGTCTTCAGTATCTTTTAAGAATAATTGTAAAATGATTAGATTGCGATTCTACAATTATAAAAATGTTACAACCAAAAAGAAGAAAGATAATATGTAGTCGAGGTTAACATTATAACTACCAAACATTTTTCAATTTTTTCTAATTATTAGAATATTGCCAATTTTGCGATATAACAAGGTGAACCACAACCAGACATTGGATAAATTTGTTGTGGAGGACATTTGTCGAATTGACAGTGCTAGCAAAGATTCAATAGGGATCGCAATAATGAATATAATTAAACTTCATAATATTCTTTTCACTTTTCCTAAACCTATTTTCAGTTAGGTATTTTATTTTTGAATTTTGCATAATTAAAAAAGCGGTGTGAAAGAACTAATACAAGGTTTTCCACAGCACAATAAAAACTGGTATATGAAGAAGAATGTAACAAGTTTGGTATAGGTATTTTATTTTTGAATTTTGCATAATTAAAAAAGCGGTGTGAAAGAACTAATACAAGGTTTTCCACACCACAATAAAAACTGGTATATGAAGAAGAATGTAACAAGTTTGGTTGTGCTAAAAAAATCTTCCCTCTCAGACCAAACTGGCAGCATGCACACAGCTCACACCGGAAACGAGCAGTGGTAGTGGAGGTAAAAAGGTAAGTCTGAGAAAAAAGTCGTTCTGTTGTGATCGAAGAAGATTGTAAGCAACCTGTTGTCTTCCTGTATGACGAAAAGCAGTTGTTAGCTGCTTGGTCAAACCTTTTATCATCTATCAAGCAACCCCATCACCATTCATTCTCCCCATCCGGTTACCTGCAACCCTCTTTGATTCTCATTACACCCCAGATCCGTTCTTTACATCTAACCCTTCATGTAATACCTCATCTAGCATGTTTGACATTTACTCTTTCCGATTTCTTTATAAATTCACCTGCAACATTTTTATAGAGCAAAGTACAAATTGCTAAAGGGTCAATAATAAGTGCATTCTCTTGTAGCATTGTGTCAGAAAAGCAAAAAATACAGAATCTGATCATCCAGAGAAATATGAAAGGAGAAAATATTCAACATTTATTATATCTATTGTAGTATAGTATTTATTACCAGATCAATTTTGATATTTTACTCATTAGTAGTAAAATTAGGGTTACAAATCAATTTATTTAAAAATTTGATTGAAGAAAACTTTGTTTTTTCATTTCGCTACAAATCCAAAAAAGTATCCATTTTCAGATTTAAAATGATCTAAATTTCAAAACTGCTAGGGAGGAAGCGTATGAAAAACGAAATAAAGCTTTCAATTACTTCGCTTTCGAGTTTCATTTCCGCACCGGCTGTTGTAAAATTTCCAGCCATTTCTTCAAGAAAGCAGGATGTTAAGAAAGTGGCCTTATGTCGTTTAGATTTCTACAGGTTTAGTTGTATGGAGTTTGCCTCGTTTCACTTGAAGATTATTGCCCAAATTAATATAAATTGCAAAGAGTTAAACCTTTATCCTATTTAGAAAGTAAAACTCTCACACGTCAATGTATTTTAAAACCTCTTCAATCTCAGAAAGGAAAAAGTTTGTATGCGCCCGAGTTTTAAAGAGGATTGATGATGCGCTATTATTCATGACTCCTAAATTAAGACAATGCAATCTAAAATGGGAACTGTTATACGAAACATTAAAACGATGCATAGTGCATAGAAAAGTATTAATTTAATTATCTCGTTTGACAAAATTTTATGAATGCTTATTAATTGAAAGTTTTTATGCTTGTATGACTACTCTATGCAGCTTTGTTTGATACTAATTGTTCCGCAAAATGCCTACAGGAATGGGAGATTAAAGCGATGAATAATTGTTTGAATGTTGAAACGAATGCTGTGAAAAGTGAGCGGGGAAGTGATAAAATTGTTGAATGAAAGCATATTTCTCGGATTATTGAATGAAAAATGTTACTATGGAAAACGCTTTCAGCCTAAACAATGAAATATTTTAGTTTGTGGTTAGTCTTATATCTGTAGAAATCATTTTTAGTATCCCGAAGCAGTATTTCTGTTTACGGATTGAAACGACTTTAACGGAACGGACATAGATGTATTAATTAGCACAGGGTTGACATATGCGAAGCTGATAAATTAAAATGAAATCGAGATCACGAGATCATCACTGCCAATGTCACAGAGAATTCACACTTGTTTGCTGCTGTCACCTTCTCTCTCTCTTTGGGATACGGACTACGGACATATTAGTGCTTTTTCGAGATGGCATTTGATATGCTTTTAAAATGACCCTTTTCATTCACAATCATATAACCAGAAAAGGATTTCTTAAAACGAAGTTTTAGGCTTACTTTCATTTTGCATAATAAAATTTCTGATTGAATTTATTAATATTAATTATTCTGCCGCCTTAAGAATATTAAAAATGTAAAAATTTCAAAAGGCACAGACGAAGGTGTCAATTTAGGCACTAAAATAAATGGGGTCCACTTTCATTTAGCGTGCTAAATCGGAGAAAAATTATGTACGGTTCACCTGCGGGTGAAAGATTTTGAAGTAATCCTTTTTTGCCAAGACAGACATAAAGATGAATTTGCAGGTATTAATTTAAAGTGAAATATTCCATACATTTTAAACACGCGTGATTAAATGCTCGCTTTCAACACTTTCGTTTGCATTTAACCCCATTGTCACTATCATGAAAAGTCTATAAAATGGAAGAGCCACAGGAAAGAGCAACTCAATTAGCTAATTGTCCTACAAGAGTCACCTATCCTAAGAGACAGCCAAATATTAGAAGCGGAATTAAAATGACAGAAAAAACAAGTCTATTTACGATTTCAATTTTGGTCAACTTTATTGTCATACTCGTGAGTTTGAGTTCGTTCACGCATGGAGCCAAATATAATAATCGTTCGTCAAAACTTTTACAGAATGAGTTTGCAATTTCAAGAAAGGATTCAGTTCAAATTCCAGAGAGCTTGCAGAGAAAAAACCACCGAACATCAAAGTGTAATTTAATTTATTCAATCTAGCGACGAAATCGACTGTAGAAACTTTTTGATGAGTGCTGTTCTTCTAATTTGCAGTGTTCCCGTTATTTACTTTAATTCGATTTGCGAATGAAATATGCAAGACCACTAACGATGAAACGGGTGTCTGTTACACAAGGTAAGAAAAAACTGAACCAAGGGCAAAAACAATTTAGTTTTCTAACATTTTAGACAATTTATACATTCTTTATGCAGGACCCAATGCAATGCTTTGGGAGGGTTAGCGCAGGGGAACTGTGCTTCCGGTCTCGGTAAGACATAGTGATTAAATAAAGCTTCTTGTAGGAATGCTTTTTGAACAAAGGCATGAATTTGTCCTTTACAGGAGTTTGCTGTAGGTTTGTGGCTACTTGTGGGGCAATCGTATACCAAAACGGAACTTCTTTCCAAAACCCTAACTATCCTTCCAAATACACACCCGCAGGGGGTAGTGATGTTTGCCAAGTTAGAGTTCGAAAGCAACACAATGTTTGTCAATTACGACTAAATTTTATAGTGTTTGACGTGGAAAACCCGTCAACAACTGCAGTGGGGGGAACGGGCGGAGGGGGAAATCAAGCTATGAATGATATTGGAGTGTGTAAAACGGACTCATTGGCGATAACTTCTTCAGGGGCCACCGTACCAAGCCTTTGTGGAAACATGAATGGGCAACATTGTACGAAAAAATGCATCTAATTTAATTTGTTTTGTTTTTTGGCTAATAATTAATGTCTTTGTAGTATACGTTGACTTTGGATCAAGTGACACAATTACGTTAAATTTACTTCTTGGAGGGGCCACCCAAAGGGAAAGAACTTGGAATATAGAAA
>JAANSO010002316.1:0-13832 GCA_036507315.1 Lepidocyrtus fimetarius
CCTCCCATGTCTCTAGTTTTTAAGCCCCCTCTTGTTAAGGTAAATCAGAAGGATTTGTCGTCAAAAATCTAATTTATCTCGTCTCGGTTCAAAACCAAAATGTTTTCTGTTTTTCCTCTTTTCCTTTTCCATTTTTATAACATTTTCCGTCGGAAAGCATAAGATTTGAATAAATGAAATTGTTCCAAATTGTTTGTTGTCTATAAAAACCAGGAATTCCTAGAAATGTTTCCATTTACCTGTCTTCGTTTACCGTTAGTATTTTGCTTTGTTGGATACAACCATTTCAAAAAAAATAGTTTGCTTTCCATATAGTAATAAAAAGACACGTTGACAGAAATAGGTATGTAAACTGGGCGCAATCAAGTCGACGAGCATGTCACTAAGAAATGTAACATTCTCTTTAAACGAAAAGAAGAAAGGATCAATTTCATCATAAAACAAAATGTGTATTCTTCCCATTGTAGGAGATTTATCTTTCTATGCAACGCTTTGCATTTGTTTGGATGCAGTTAGAGATAAACCGTGAAAGGAAAACAGAAGCAATGTAATCACACACCTTCTTTCTACTATCCCCACTCACAAACAACAGATTGTGTTATTGCATGCATGTAATAATAGTTGTGATATTCTTGCTTCGTCACAGTCACAATCTTTCCATCAAGCCGGAAAGAAAATGACAGTGAGAAGGGACGAGAAGTGAAAGGTTGCAGCAAATAAAGCATGACAGCTTATTTATAAACTCCCACCACCACCTTTACATACTCAAATAACCTTGACAAAGAGGTAACTTTTTGGAAAAGGACATGGAGAAAGTATCGCTTATTCTATTCTACGCATATAAATGAGCATCCGCCTAAAATCATACAAATATACATAAATCCAGACTTCCAGACAAGTATATATACAAAACATTTCCACAATGATCGAAAGAAAAAATGTATTTCATGACAATTCTCAACTGCAGTGCAGTTTTATGTTTTGTTGGGTTGCATTTGAAATTGGGGAATAAAATTTCAAAAGTTTCAGGATTGCATGTGAATGATACGCTTTCATTATCATCTTGAATGCATATGCATTTGACGCGTAACAAAAAGTTATCGTATTTCTATCTCAACCTTAACCTTTCTACAGTGAAACGATGTTGATGGCACTCGTTAGGAAAACTAGATTTTATATTTCCATAAGAATGTGTAAGAAAGTGAAAGCAGAGCAGTGATTGTCTATGATAAAACAGAAGTACTCTGCTGCAGCAACTTCAAGTTAAAGTGAGAAAAACTTTTCCTCAAATTCAGCTCTCATTTCATTTTCACTTAAGGAGAAGGAAAAACTCACTGGCACATCACCGACTGGTTATTGTTCCCTTCTGATTATACAGATTACAATTTCTATTGCCGTGTTGAACGATGACTTGACTCTCTGGTGCAGTTGAAAATGATTTCATTGCTGCCTGCTATTGCTGAAACACATTTCTGAACAAAGTACTTTTGATGTTTCTAGTTTAACTATGATAAAGAAAAGTATATTGTGTAAATATATAAGAATGCGTAAATGTAAGAGACAAACTGAGCTCTTTGTCTTTATGTCTGCATTGCGTGTTTCATGATAAGCGGAAAATTCATTCAGCAATAATGCAAGGCCAAGAGGCAAACTTTGTGTGAAACGAAATATTAATGTTTTGTAGAGTTTTCGCATTTGAAACAAGAAAGCCATCAGATCAGCAGGAATTCTGTCATCAACAAGCTTCAAACAGAAACTTTATGTTGCAGTGCATAAAACATGTACTACCAAATAAATGATTAGAAAGTAAATTATTATTATAGAAAAGGAAATGAGAAAGGATAGAGAAAGAAACGGCATACTAGTAGCTTGAGTTATTTTGATGGATTGTCTCTGCAAACATTTTAGTTTGGTTTACGCAGCACACGCATCATATGAAGGGTGATAAAACTTTCTCGGAAACTTTGAGTTCTGCCTTGCCAAGTTTAATCTTATGTACCAGTGTTTCAATGATGACTGGAGATTGGAATATTATAAATTCATACAGCGTACTGAAGAAATGCTATATCTACAAAGGGTATTAAAATCTACGACACGCAAAAAAAGAATAGAGAATTGAATAAATGAAAGTGAAGCCATGAATAAAATAAAAATCGGATAATGTACTGGTAATAAGGTTAACACATGTATCAAATATTTTTGGTGCTTGTGGTGTAAAGAATACAAATGTACATCCAATAATGAAATGCACAACTGAACTTTTTCAAAATCCCTCATCAAATTGTTTATAAGATTTCTTGCTATTTATTTGCAGTGTTGCACAATTTTTAGTTTATATAACGAGTCTTGATACCACAAAAACTTATGCTTATTCTATGGATAAATACGGGACTTGACATCACTGTAGATAATGAGAGACTATAATTTTATACCGAATGCAGTTAGCGTACAAGAGAGCTTTTCTCCATATAAATTTGACTTATTTTTGTTTTTAATATTAATTCTGATAAAGTTTCCTTCTTGTTCACGCATGAGATTTCTTCATATTTTTGAACACTTGAGAAAATTTAGAAAGCCTGCCCTTCACTCCAGACACTTAATTAATTCCACTTTAAAAAATACTGCATGACATTTGCAAGGTCTAAATTATGGATGAAAATCCTATGCATGATTCGACTACTATATATGTTTTACTTAATAAGAGTGTAAAACCCCATAAAATGTACCTTACCTGGATCTGGATTATCTAGCTAATCTTGCACCTGATCGAAACTGCAAGACATTCTCAATTTTTGATTTTCAGAATACCGAATTAAGGCAGCAGTGCATTTTAAAAATCATCATCAATCCCAGTTAGAGCTTCATGGTTTGCTCCAATGATTTCAAAAACCTTGAGCGCATTATTTCAATGAACCGCTTATATGCTAAAATGTAAAATGATATGGAAATTGTGCTGTTTAACTTGTGCTAACTATAAATATTTCATGAATGAAACATCCTTGACATGACATTGAATACTTCGATTTAAAAGCAATAGTAGGCTATGCTAATGTACGTTAAGATTATTTAGATAACTTTAGAAATAGTCGAATAAATTCATCCATATTGCACCATAAAGCATAAAACCAGTTTAACCGAATGCATATCTCATGTTATGTCATGTTTTTTGCTATAAATTCACAGAGACCTTGTATTCTTGTAGAAATAATCCTACTGACGATTGGTATAGTTTTATAAGTAGTGAGACTGTTTTTTTCTAAATCTGGGTAAATTATTACTATTATCTTCAAAGATGGCCTTATTGCTTAAACTATAAAGTTTAAGTGCACCCATTCTTCAATATTCGCTATTTTCACAAAAATATCAAACGTGAGTTGACTTTTTAGTGGGGCTTTTCCATTCAATCGTTGTTGGTTTGAGCGAGGGGAGTCATGATCTCATCAATTCTGTCTTCAATGTCATCATCTTTCGGGAAAATGAATACCGAGCATAAACTAGAAAGGCAAATATTGACAAAGAATTTTGTATGTGCCTAGGAAAGTAGTAGAAGCTGAAATGCAAACAAAAATCAAATCGCTTGCTAAGCTACCTCCGCTGGAACTGGACTACGACTACAAGAGCTTTATCTCGGCTTAAGGTTGGGTATAATACAATGAGATTAAGGAAAACGCTGACTTTAGCATTATGCTTTATATTCTTTCTACGCTCTTGTTGATGCCGTCTAGTCATCCAATATAAATGACCGTCACTTTCATCAAATCATCACCGCTGCCAACCATGTACCACTACATTCATAAATACGAATCCTAGCATCGACAAGTTGTAATCCAGCAGAAGGTTGTCCAAAATATCAAAAGCTTAACGTACATTCCTTTAGGTTAAATTTTCCCTTGTTTGAAATCTTTTGTCTTCCACTCTAGTTCTTTTATGTCAGCTATATATGCTCCATCATTTCTATACAACGCATAAAACATACAGCTTCTAAAACTGATTTGATATGCAAATTTTTGCTCATTTAGAAATGAATATTTTACGGAACAACTCTTTTTTGGTTAGGGAAAAGAAGTATTTTCTCAAAACGTTGAAAGGTGTGTCAATGGTAAGTTGGCTATACCCTTTGCTAGAAGTTTCACAAAAATATATTCATTGCTCGTTTGGGTAATGTTTGGCTCTCTTGACAGGTACAAATTTAATAATGATTTTTAGACTAAAGAGCAAGGAATAAGTGGGTCACGAAGTTGGTGGAAGTACAAAATAAAGTTAATGTGGGACCGTCATCATTAAACAAATGTGAGTAATGACCGGAGCTATTTTGCCATTTCCTGCCAGTTTCGCATACACACTGGATGTATATGTTCGGCTTACTGGAACAAAAAAGCCCGCTTTCTCTTTCCGTTATACATTAAATATGAAGGACAGTCATTACACATAAGCAAGCAGCCCTGGTTAATTTTTTAATGCAATTTTCTTCAACAAAAGCAGTATTACCGTAGGTAATATTAGCTGTTATTTATTGTGCAATTCTTTTTATGAGGTACACTGAAGCATTAAAAATTCACATAACGATGACTTGTGTATTAAGTACTTCATTTAAGTTTGAAATGACTTAAGATATATGCAGATCCGACTTCAACCATCATTTTAATTAAATTTTGTATTTTATTCACACTGGTAAAATTGGAAGCTTCTTATTAAACTACTTTTATACCTAAACGAATTTTTGGGAAAATAATCATGGTGGCTTCTGGATAGATTCTACCAGAGATTCAGCATATGAATTTGAAATAAAAATTATATCGTCAAAGTCTTTTCATTACATAACAAAAAATATTCTTGGCATCCATAAATTATCAAATCTCAACAACTGATTCGCATAATGTCTATTTGGCTATATTGATGATCAATGATGATGAAATAAGCCACAATAGAAAGATGCTACTGTAGTTGGCATGCAGTAGTTGTTTTAAATTTTCAAAAGCTTATTCTAGAGCACTAATTTGAATATATTTTACTTTTTAGAGAGTAGATTTTATTTTACTAAACGGAGTAAGATCCAACAGATAGTTGAATTGATGCTACAAACTATTTCCCTTTCTTGTATTTTGTCAAATTATAGATTTCAGGAGTAAGTTTAAATTGTGATTTCAGCATTTGATGTATTGCAGGTATTATAGTTTGTTTGGGTGTGGGGACCCCAAGTGAGTTCTATTCAGGCAAAAATTGAATGGAAAAGGCACAGCTGGATTTTTGGATGATTGCCTAGTGATAAAGATGAGATTTTCCCCTTGAATACAACAAAAAATGCATTTCTAAACCAAACCTCACACCCACAGCACTATTCCAACTATTTCGGATCCAGGTTCGTGGATAATGATTTGAAAATGTATCATTTATCAAGTGAACAATGCAATAAATAGAAAGTATCTACTATGCTATCCGTGTCTACTTTGCTGTCATTATTGGAGGCTACATTAAAGTAGGAGTTCTGCAAACAGTATCCAAACTGAAAAGGTTTGAATTATTATAGGATTTTACTCAATTTTCTGAATTGATAATAAATGGAAAAATAAAGAAACGCTGTATTTGAAACGATGTTCAAAAGCAAAACTTGTCGCTTGGCTAGCCAAATTAGTCTTGGGAGTTGGGAATGGTTTGTATCAACAGCAACAATCCACCGCCATTTAACAGAAAAGTCGGTTCGGCGAGTTTTTCCAAAAGCTTATGGATGATCGAAAGTTTTGTTAAACCGTATAATGACGGTAATCAGTTATTTGATCGAGCATACATAACTCAAATCTGATCTGGGTTGAAGACGCAAGAGACATGAGGGGTTTGTTAAAAACTGAAAAGGACGAAAAGCCGGCAGGACACCCGGTATCTTATGCAATTTCTTTTCTTTTTATTGCCACTTATTCTTATAGTTACTATTTTGAACGCTTCTTAAAAAAGCCAAGTCGCATGTGGCCACCCTAAATCTTCTTCCCCTTTTCTTCGATTCTGGAAAGCGTGAAGAATAAATACAAGTCAAGCATTATTGCACTACTGTGCGTGAGGGAGAGAAAGACTCCTTTTTAAAACATGATATCGAAATGGAAACATTTTTATATTTTTATAGATATTTTTCCCATCGCTTTCATTTGGGCTTAGTCAAGTTCAAAAGTCTTTTCTCTCCATTTAGAAAAGAAGACTGCTGAAGAAGAAGACCCTTGACTTTGTTTGACATAAAAATGCCTTTTTCGATCCAAATGCAACTTTGGTTTCGACATAAAGAAGCAATGCCAAGTTAACCTTTGCATTTCTTCTTTTCTTTCTTTTCTCTGCTTTCTATTAAAGCATGTCTAGAGAACCCTACTTGTGAAGGTGGCCATCTCCAAACGTCGAATTCTTCCAGGAGTATTTTTGTAATCTTTAAAATCCACGCACGAGACCATGCCGGGCTCATGTGCTAACTTAAGTAGATTCCTACCACTATGAATCTTCTTTCCTCCTTCAGGCCAAAATCAATCGAGTGAAAAAATATTGCCCCAGCTAAACTGAAAACGTCAATGAAGAATTCATTCTAAGGTTTTTTACTTTTTCTTAGTTAGCCTTTTATACTCTTGAAACATAGAATGTATCAGCAGAACATTTTAAGATGTGACTCTTCAATGTTTGCGGTTTCACTTAAGCTAAAGCCCCTCCTGGAGGGACGGAATAATCTAGAAAAATAACTGGTATTATAGATTCCTCTTTTTCTTTCCATTCCTAAAAGATATTGAAAGTAAAGATTGCTACACATGTATAAAATCTTACTGCCCAGAGACTTCCTTTATTGGGATAAAACGGAAACAATGAAATAAATGCACACCTAATATACTTTCATTCGAAGTGCATAATCCTTAGTTTGGTAGACGTTACAAACCTGCACTAGCTGATTGAGAAGTTACGATTTTTGAATGTCATTGACAGTACTTTGCTATCAGTACTGGTATTGCTTGCTCACTATAACCATGTGACATGTAAACTCACCACCATGAGTTTACCTTGCCAAATATGAATCATAAAGTTTCTCATCATCACACCGATGCCTTCAATACCAAACGAATTATTTCCCCTTTCCATTTTGATGGTTTTCTTCATGTGTGCCGGCTTACTCCAATATCTGTCAAAACCATACCTCCTAATAATGATAAGTGAGAGTGGGGAGGGTGGGATGAGATGCGTTTTATGTTTAAGTGAATACATAATAAATCATACTACAGAGTTTAGTTAATACCAACGCAGCATCGCAACGTTTCCACTCAAATCAGATAGTGAAAACGTAAATCCATGCAAAAACCACACTGTCACTGTAATTGTGGAAACTATTCTGAACGTATTTGCCATGAAATTAAGATATTATTTGCATAAAAATAATAAACTTGGCTATTTTTTATTTTCAATAAGCGGCTTCCTTCCTATTTACGATATATTTTTGCCGTCGTTAATTTTCATTATTGAAATAACTTCCTTACAAAATAATTAAACTAACGAATTGTAAATAGTGTGAATGTGAAAGATGTGATTGGCAGCTTCCGTCTTAAACCTTCTCTTTATTGTCACTTTTTGGATTCAAGTTACTACTCAGTTTAATTTTTAAAAAATTCTTGAGACTCCAATTTAAAGTGAAACATTAAACAAGAAATTATCATTTCGTTTAAATCATTTCAAAGAAGTCATTTGGATCGGCGAGCAGTACTCATCAGTCATCTGTTAATCATGCCTGGGTAATGATATCCGATAATTACATCATTACGCACTCAGCTTAGCTTTAACATGACACATGACACGAGTCAACCGTATCTCAGATACAAATCTTGTTTACATTTCTTGACTACTACAGTTTCACAAAGGTTGAAGTCAAAAAGAGAATGCAACGGTAAACCTTTTAGAACCAAAAGCAGAATCACGAATAATGTTTTATAATGACATTCTCGGATAATGACAGAAGCGAAACAGGCAAGGACGAGAAAACTGTTTGACTGTCTCATCTTTGCACTTGACGCCTTTGCAGAATGATGAGATGAGTTTGGGAAGCGATCCCCTCTCCTTTTTTACTCTACTAGTTTCTTTAAAATGTGTACATTAACATTCATGTAAAAATAAAAAACAACTCTTTCACTACTTAAAATTATAATAAAAAATGAAACACGCTTTTTAGTTGCTGCTCCTTTTCACTCTTTTCATGGTGCTTCTACTTTTCACATTTATTTTTAAGTTAATGAGTATATACGGGCAATAATCGAGTGTATACCGTTACTATCCTGCTAGTTTCTTATCTGTGGAGATGTTACTTTCCATGATTAAATGCGTGAAAAAGAGGTGAAGAAAGAAGCACTTTTTTATCTCATTCTTTGTAAAATATCTTCTCATCTAACGCATCTTTGTACTTTTGTGCAGGTACGTATAATAGCTTTTGAGCATATTTTCACTTTTAATAAACGAGTGTTGAAAACTTGAAAATCTCCGTAATGATACAACACTTTTTTACTTTTGAAGATAGGACTTTTTAAACTCCCGGTGTAATTTTAGTTACGTATACTAGCCATAACGGTAATCCGCATCAATTTTACTTGCACAATATGAAAAGACGTAAGAGTAAACTGAAGTTTTATCCTGTTCACTTCTTTCTCCTTTTGTGATGGTCTCAGCGTTGGATTTGCTTTCATTCCTTAAAACAATTTTGTAGCATGTGCCCAAACTCTAAAAGTCGGAAATGCCAAATGCTATCTCATCATCATCAACATTGTTCCATGAAGTGAACGTTTTTTTACTAAAAAAAGAAATTCCATCCAGCAAATAATAAAGGTAGAGTTTGTATCAGCTCCAGCCAGCAGTTTTCTTAATAAATAGAAGGAAGTAAAATTTAATGCAGGATTATACACTTTGCATAGTGGAAAATGATATATAGACACATTTCTCAAATCTTATAAAGAAGAAGGCGCAAAAAAGGCAGTGCGTTCACGGACCATTTAACAATCCATGTGCGTGTCTTCTTCCTCTTCTATCCAATATCAAGCTGAAAAAATACAAGTACATATTTAGCATACGCATTTTCCAAGTTTACGACGTTAGTGCAAAATGATGTTTGGAAAAGGCAAATAAGAAAAGAGGAGAAGAAAAAGAAGAAGAGGAGAAGGGAAGTTTTTCATCCGGCCGTTCTGCTTGGGAGGAAACGTTCTCTTCTTTTTCTTCCAAACTCGACACAAAGAAGAGTGCTNGGCCGTTCTGCTTGGGAGGAAACGTTCTCTTCTTTTTCTTCCAAACTCGACACAAAGAAGAGTGCTGGCATGGCGTGGCATCGGCGTTGACGGTGGTGGCGGCGGTAGTGTGATGTGTGATATGATGATAACTTGTCGGGTTTGACTTTACTGACTCTTTCATGAAAAAAGAAAATTTGAAATTGATAAATTTTGATAAGTTTACAAAGATGTTTTTTCCTTGAGGAGTTACTTCACTACTCTCCTCGTACTTATAGCCTTTCTTAACTTAATATTAATCTTCCTATGTACATACGTTTTCGTGGAAGCTGAAAAAGAGAAATGCACACACGATTGAAGAAAATAGATGAGGAGTTATGAAGAGGAAGAGAAACATTTTATTTCAGTCTGAAATTGTATGCAAAAGTCATACATTTACAGATAAAAAGCATATCTAAAAGAGATATAGATAGTCGAAGCGGGATGGATTTTTATGTACATTTCTCCGAAAATGATTGCATTTCAAATAATCGGAAATTTCTCCACGCACGTTTGCAGAGCACTCAACAGCATAATAATAAAAATCGTAGAAGTAAAATAGGCGCAAAATGTAAGAGGAAGGACTATAACGTATTATCGGATCCATATGCAAAAAAAGGAAATGAAATATTGCTTTGAATCGGTTCTTTTCTGAGCACTTCTATTTTCTCCATTTTTCATGTGCGTACGTGTGCCATTTTCAGCTTGCAAAGGGTCTCATAAAATTTAAAGAAAGCAAGAAGAAGACGAAATAGAAAAATGTGTATCCGTTTCAGGCATAGTCTCTTCTTTACGCAAGTAATTCTTTAGTTGTATGCGAGAAAGAAGTTTGCGTCTAATATTTTGTGGGAGACTATTTTCTGCTTTATAGATTTTTCATATTCATTCTCCTAATCGTTTGAATCGTTTTTCGGTTTTTTGATCTTCCGTCTCTATTCATTCCGCAGTTCATTTCCTTCTGTTGCATTCCATTCCTGTTTATCTCTTTTCCCTTTTCTTCGTTTTACCTTTTACATTACAAAAATCCAGCTGCTTATGCTTCTTTACAGAAAGCACATCTTACGGAACTTTAAAACTATTTATTTCCTTTGAATCGTTTTTCACCTTTTTAAGATCTTAATACTTGTGTACAGTTCCTTTTCTTCGAGATTTCAAACAGATTCAAATAAATTTTATTTCAAATAAACCTCTTTCTTTGTTGAGTAGAAACCCAGTTTTAATATTTTTTCAAAGTTTTTGCTCATCGTCACTTCATATCAGATTTGGCAGAGGAAAAAGCAAATCCATCCATCCGATAAACAGCGATAAATAATATGCTTACTCACACCGACACTTAGGAGTTTCGCCATTTCACCAGATTCCAAGAAAAAATTGAGTTCGTGGTTTTGTAATCTTTTTTATAAAGGAAATTCCAAATGTGCCAATCCTTTTCCCAGTTAACCCGCATTTCCTTTGATGCTTACAATTGTCGTTTACGTGGATTTTTACACTTTATCTTTTGTCCCTTATAAAATAGTTTTGACTTTTCACATTCTTCATTTCGTACCCTGGATTCAACAGAAAATACGAATGAAATGTGAGATTTTTAACACACAGTTGCTTAACAAAAGAAAGAATTTGCCTCTTCCGGGTCTTTCTGCAGTGTCACCACCATGACACAAAAAGGGGCAATTCATATATCACAGGCTGGATATAAAAATCATAGTGCAGGATAAGCAGATTTGAAAAAGAGATTCATTTTAAAATGATGCTACCACTGAATCGTTTTCGTCATCCGTTTCCATTTAAGGCCCTGAAAATTAGACAGTCCTAGTATTGTTGAATAAGCGTAAGTAAGTACCTATAAGCATATCTGTTAAAAGGAGGAAAAGGATGCTTTTGACGGTAATTCTGGCAAGCTTTCATATCGTTCGACAGAGATTTTCCTTTTCATCTTTTCCATCTCTATCCCATCTTCATCGGCATCGTGCTTTCCGTTTCTTTTTATACTCAAGCGAGAAGATTTATTTTCACGAAGATATTAAAAATCGCACCCGACTCAGTGACAAATATTGTCATGACTTATGGCAATTTTTCCTCGTTTCATTTTCATCCAGCAAAGCTGAGAAAAAAGTGAAAGTGATCTGGCACGAGAGAAAGTCATTCTTAAACAAGAATGAAACCCTTTTTTGCTCCTGTCCTGCTTAAATGCAGTCATCATTTATAAGGCAACATCAGCACTGTAGCAGCTATAAAAATGAGCGGGGTAAATAAGCTTGCGTTTATGAAATGTGTCTTTGCTTTCTTTGTACAGTAAAAATAAGAACATTCCAGAATCTTGTTTTACGTAGTAAAGTAGACGTTCATTGTTTACGAGATTGCTTATATTTTTTAATATTCTTGCATTATGTTTTTCCTTGCGATTGCACAAAATTTTGTACAGATAGAAATTGTAGATGAACCAATTTAGCTGAAAATCCGCCTGTTTTTATAACTCAAAATATGACTAAATTTTTATGTCTTTTCTTGCAATGATAAATTAGATTTTCTAAAATAAATGCAAAGCGACTAAAACCCCATTTACTTCAATCAAGTATGTACCAATGCAGGTTAAATAATATCTTTCAAAAATCTACTAACACAGCGTTGTGTTCAAATTCAGTATTTTAAAAGTGCGCATGATAACTGACTGAGCAATTTTTGTATACGCAACCAAAGCCGTGTATATTTTTCAACTCAGCGTTAATTTATTTCTTCAGCTTAAAAGAATCTACCAACCACGCATTGTGCGGTCTCCAAATCAAAGTCAAAAGTCAATCAAGGCATTTAAAGGCTTAATTGAAGTGAGGAATTTATTCTGCAATAATTGATGCAGGCAGCATTCTTTTCAAACCTTATTTTTCTCCTCTGCATTAAGTTTATCATGCACTCATAGGAAAAAATAATTGTGCACTATTTCACATACCATTATTTCATGTCTATTTTCATCTTCTTATGCATGTGAATGGAATTGTTTGAAATTGTGGAATTCCAGGCATGTTTTCAAAAAAGTATTTATTTTGGTGTAGCTATTTCAGTTTGTAAAACTGAGGTGTAGCATCTGTATCATATGAAACCAAATGTGTATTTTACTAAACAACCTTTTCAAGCTTATGGATGGAGAAGACAAAGCCTTCGACTGGGCGGTAGAGTTTAATGTATTTCTTTCTACTTCAACCGTGGTGAATATTGGAGTAAGTTTGGCTGAAAAGTAGATTTGAAATGTTTTTGTCTTATTTCATTAGTTTTCTATATTAACCGCATACAAAGGGAAACAACGAGAAAATAATAAAATTTTGTTAGTTTAAAATTTTTATAAGATTTGGGGGACCAGCATAAAATTGAAAGTAGTGAACATAGCAAACGTAAACCGAAAAATTCTTTTGTTCGTCTTAATGAGAGTCTGCACAGCGTCGTAATTTTGGATTTTAAGTAATAACTGAAGGATCTTTCTCTGAAAGTTATTGCAAATAGATAAACTAGTTTTTGTATAGAATACAATTTAAGAAACAAAAGAGATTAGGAGACACAAATCAAAAAAGTTTTTAACGATTGAATACGGTATAGACTCGACATAAAACATTTAACATTATCGATTTATTAAGTAGTTTGTGTGTGCCCAAAACAAAACAGAATTATTTATGGCAAAGGGTGCATAAAATAGGAATAACTGGTTTCATTAAAGCAAGCCTATCTGGATTTAGAACAGGAAGCAAATTTTGTAAGGGAAACAACAGGTAAAAAGATTACCAAATTTTCTACTTTTATTGTGAAATGCGATAGTAAACAGATGCCATCTCACTAAACTATTATGTTGTTATTTTATATTATCGTAGAAAGATAAGGTTGCCGGCTGTTAAAAACATGTATATTTTATGTTAGTTTTAAAATAAGTTTAAACCAGTACTAAAGCGTTTAGTCAAACCGTCGACTTTGAATGAGAGCCAAAATGTAATAACAACAACATAAAGTGAAAACAAACAGGAAAGCCATAAAATTATTTTAAACTAAGATAATCCACTTTGGGGTGAACAAATTGGTACGGAACTTATGTCTTAAACTTCTTTCAATCCGAAAATGGCAATGGGATTTTATGAAAATGGGTTCTTTGAATTTGTCGGTTTGTAGCCGATGAAATGATGTTTTGGGTACAAAACGATAAAATGTAATACTGCAATAAGTAAATCTAAATAAAAGGTAATAGAATAATATCGTGACTTTTTGCTTAATTATTTATTCATTGTTCTTTTTTAGCGCTACTTAATAATGTCATAACTGTTAAACCATAACCGGTAAAATCGATCATGTAAATTCAAATTATAAGCAAGTTAACATTTGGCTCATTTGGATAGCGTGAACGCATGTACAGTGTCTTTGAAAAATATTGTTACAGTATTAAAAGTCCATGGCTCGCAAAATAAAATAAAAAATTGGATCCCCGCTTGTACATTCTCCGGTGTCCATTTTGCATTGACGACCACATGCTGCGAATTTCATTTGAAAATGTTTTTGCATGCTTAGCCATGAACGCTAAATATTATTACATAGTTGAAGTAA
>JAANSO010002317.1:0-13831 GCA_036507315.1 Lepidocyrtus fimetarius
AACGGAGGAGGTTGATGGTCTTGCCTTGGAAGGAAGGAACGGGGAAAGTCAATATGAGTGCTAAGCTCTGGATGATCCCTGCTTTTACTCTAAAAATCTAACTATTGAACCAGCATTCTTATTTTTTAAATGGCATTGTAATTACTGTACGTATTTGAAAACTCGTTACGTACGCTTCACAACGTATTTCTAATTATCGCACTAATTACGTGTATGAATAGAAAATCCTTTGTAATCACATAACGAGAACAATATGCTTCCCTTGCTTTATTTTACTTTTGTCATTATTTTGTATTGAGAAAAAACGACGTTATTCAAGGCTTCAAATCTTTTTGTAATTTGGGCAAAAAAGAAGAGCTTCACAATGAAAGGGCGAAGGGAACTTGTAATTACAACGCAGCAGTTGGATTTCTCTTGTGAATTTACTTCCTTGCACACCTTTCAATCGACCTCTGTTTTTGCTTTAACCGTCAAGGTTCCAAAGAGATTGTATTAAAGAGTACAACAAAGTTCTTTTCTTTCAAAGCTTACCTGAATATACTCCGTTTGGAACATTTTTCTCCTTTGAAATTATAACCGTTTTCGTTTTTTAATAAAACTTAAAATTGCACTGTACTCAACTTAACTGGTTTAAAAGTATGCGTTGTAAAAACTAAACAAAAAGTTCTCAGCATTTCAAAAGAAAATGCAAAGTTTAGAGCAACAAACTGCGTTTAAAAGAGACATCTTGACTTGTTAAATAGATCTAGAGATAAATTAAAGACGAGACAAGAGGGTAACAAACGATATGATGTTTAGACTGTGAAGGAAAAGTTGTAAATGAATTGAATATAGTTAATACCTCGTTTTATATGAAGCCGTTGCGTAAAAAATCAAAATCATACCAGAGATAATTAATTGTACCTCACACACAGACATACACACGATCTACACACGCCATAATAAATCCGCTTGATTAATAAATTATTGAATGAGTTGGTTCGTCCATGAATAAGCTGCGGGATGACATTTGTACTTTGGATTTAACGTGTCCATTGTTAGCCATGTATCCGCTCACAATCGGAACTTGTGTGGGAGCACTAACCAGATTGCCAATCATGCGAATATTTTAAATGATGAACTGTTCCACACACCAGTTCCATGCAGACAATTTTTCTCATAAAATAATTTGAACTTTGCTATTGCTGAATTAGAAAATTTAATTATAAAATTTACATCAGACATTTTAGCTAAATATTTGCATTCCATGATGATAATTAATTAATCATTGCGTATTAAAATAAAATCCCAAACTGAAAAAATTGTATTTTTAAGGATAGTCTCTGATCATGATTCTAGTTCCACTCCAATTCATTCCGGTGGAAGTGGGCGAATACTGACCTGACAACTTAAACGTATATTTTTAGCAAAATTAACCCAACTTGAAACGTTTCTTGAGTCGCCAGAGGGCAAATGTTATCAAAAGCTATCTTTAAAGTTTGTCATGTGTGTTAAAAAAAGATAAGCGTGTGCGGCAAAGTAATAAAATCATCGGTAATTCATCAGAGAATAATTTATAGCTGAAAAAATTCATATTTTGTCAATAGTAGTAATTCAGTCATTGACATAAGAGATTAAATCTTTCAAGGATTTCTCCTCTTTTTACGCAGTGACTAAATCCGAAAATTTATGCATATATGGTAAATTAGGGAATAATTAATCTCGAATGCTAAAAACCGTTCATAGTTTATTGAAAGACAAAAATTAATGAGGAGCTACTTTTTAAGAGGAACTTGCTTTTACATTAATTTAAAAGTATCTATCATGCGTACAACACATGAAAGTAAGTTAGTTATGAAAATAGAATTACAGACGAATTCATTGCTAATATATAACTAAATTGTGGCAAACCTTGTATGTGAATGTAAACAGTATACCTATAAAACTGATAGCTTTCATTTTTCCCTACTTTGAAACATACAAAACCGCTTAAAAAGCAACAAAAAACTACAAAGGTTATAAAAGGAACTACACGTGCAAAAAAACCTGATATGAGTAATATGATAAACCAATTTACTCCAGGAATATCTGCAAAAGGTTTCTTCAGCCGAATAAAAGCTTTTTGCGATGTTTTAATTTGTGATCTTTTAATCCTGTCACAATTCGCGTAAAAAATTGACATTTGAAAAGAATTGAAAAATTTAACCAAATCAAAAACGCCCATTGTTCCATTGGACAATGTCGTGTTCCTGTGTTTTAAACATACAAATTAAATTACAAGGTATGATATGAAAGTGTTCTGAAAAACTAAATTGAGAGCCAATTTATTCAATTCTTTGAAATCTTCAAACACCACCTTTTTGGACCTTATATTTTCATTGGAAATGATTGCTTCATGTTTTATTGCACGTAAGCCAAAATTAAACTTACGTGGTGAAAGTTTACCTGGACGGGTGTTATGCAGGTGAGAAATTTCAAAATATAAAAGGTAAACAAATTTCTATTTTTATTTACCCTTAAAATAAACAAACAAATCTACGTGTGATTTTATCTGTCAAATCTAAGCCAATCGTACAGAGTTGGAAGAGTCTTGTATGGATACCTTACTTGTGAAAAAATTGACTGGGTTCGTTTTTTCTATCTTATCTGAAGTGTCACGAGGATGGAAATGTACGAAACCATAGTAGAGAGGTTTCGCAACTTCTTTTTCAATGTTTACATGAGGATCACAGGGAACATTAAAGGATTTATATCGTCTGACTAAACGCTCTCTATCAGATATCAAAACTGTGATAAGCACTCGACTACTTTAAATGAATGAAATTCAAGTCTTATCCGTTTCATCTTCCGATTTTTTAGCAAGTTCACAGCAAAGCGGTTTAATCTGAATTAATGAAATTAGGTATCTAACGGATGACCTAATTTAACAAAAGTTGATTTGCCACGTACGTTTAATGAATGCAACCGTAAACATTTACTAGTAAATGTGAAACGGTATCAGACAATGCCTTTTGGACATTATTGGCAAATAATCATGCGACATGAATGAATGAAAAAACAAGATTGATTTTTTGTGATAAAAAAATCAGGGAATTAAGGAAAATAAACAGATACCAATCACATTTAAACTTGAACCAGCCGTGAACTCTGCATAGTGTACTGTCAACCGTGACTAATTTTGTGATAAAAGGCAATAAAAATTATTTGCTATTCTGTTACTTGTTTATCAAAAGTATCCAAAGTTTAATAAGTAAACAGAAAGCATGAATGAATACATCAGAATAAACTTTAAGAGAAATTATTTTGCTGGGGGCAGACATCTCAGACATAATTAAAAACAATTAAGTTAGCAACCACGAATAAGATCTCTTGGAATACTCTGGACTGGACTCAGGATGTTTCCGCATTGCTTCAACACCTAATCAGGATACAAGGATTAAGCGGAAAACTTGCGGGGTCAAAGTAGAATCCTTTTTCTTGACGTAATCTTGCCAGGCCTGCAAAATTTTATTTTTAGAAAGTCTATTACTTGGATGGATGCGATCATGTACGGTGATTATACCTACCTACGCTAAGTATGAATGGGGTTTTAACTTGAAACGATCTTGAAAAGCATTCATTTAAATGTGTAGGCAATACTTGTGAAACCGATCAAAGTTCCATTTACATCGGCATTGTTTTAAATTTGCAATGTCATCATCCAGATTATTATTAATGACCAAAATTCATTGTCTTTGCATAAGAAATTAATCCCACATGTTTGTAAATCAACTTTGAACTTTTCAGATTTAACCTCCTGTAATAGTCAAATGCTATTTTAATACTAATAATAATATGGCAACTGGCAACACGGTTTGCGTCATTCCTCCTACCCTAATTATTGCTATCTTAATTGAATTTTGAATTCGGGTTGAAGTTACGCAACTTGACAATTTCAAGTTTGATAATAAAGAGGTTTAATATGAACTTTTACCGCCTTTATTTGACGTGAGCTAATGTTTGGCCTAGGCCTTTGGAAAGAAGGCCTTCAAAAATTCTGAGAAAATTTGAGAAAGGTTTTTGGATTGGTATATTCCTTACGTAAATGTATTATGTTTAAACGGAAAACTGGTTTTTCTAATAATTTTGTCTACTTTGATGCAATGTCGATATTTCAAATCCGTGATTGGGACATTTCAAAATCCTACTAAACAAATACTTCATTATAATTTCAAATTTAATTAGGTATTACGGAGTAGTTTTGAATTGGTTGAGTAATAAAACTATTAGTTATATCATCCACAGCTCTTTCTCTCAACATCACATAACCCCGTTTCAAAAATTTGAAGGATTTAACGAGAAAGATTTTGTAGAGTTTCAAGGGATTCCCTTAGATAAGAGCAATGACAAATTCCTAAAACTGCCCACCCACCGACTTAAGTAAACAATATGTAACCTGTGTGATGTGTAAAATTATGTAAAAAGCACGTTACAAAGCACATGAATATCAAAAAACCTAAGATTTTTAGTCTTATGTATGCAAACAATTGAATCTGCCTAAAAACAAATCCAAAACTGTTTATTGATTACACATTGCAAGGAGCGTGACCTCCCTTAATTAATAAAATAGTTAAATAGGATTAGAAAAAAACTAATCATCGGATACTATTTGGAATCGTTTTTGCTATAACTATTTTTGGATTATTTACATTTCAAAATACAATTTCCGGAGATTGTTGTTTTTTTGAAATGCTGTTCGATAATGTGACTGCGTTATTATTAAGGAAGTAATCTATTTTACATAAAAGAACCATTTTATTCGTTTTTGTAATGAATTTGGAAAATGTCAGTGCTTTTTATAATGTTTGAGCTGCTCCAACCGATTCCTAATGCCGCATATTCCCAAAGTAAATATTTTCATCAGTGAAAAGGCCAAGGCACTTAGAGTTTTGTTTATCCACTTTATTTCGTTAAGGAGGACTATTCAAAGTCAAAATAAGATAGAAAAGAGGTTCAAATAGGGATATTTTAGACAAATAAAGAAGCCACATCGTCAGTCAAAAAGGGTTAGTTAACTTGCAAAAACCACTTTGTTTATTTTTCAGGGACGATGTTGAAGCTTCATCCACTTTCGAAGATGATGTGAACCAGAATCATTGATTTTTTTACCCGACTGGTTCAGCCAAATTTATTAGATTATAACTTTTAGAATCCATGATAATGTAACCGTATTTCCGTTAAAACGCTGCTACCTACACGAAAAAATCCTTCGCGTGCGTGACCTATGAAGAATCTACAAGATTTTAAATTTAAATTCTTAAATGAAGTGTAGGAGGACATTTTGCTCATTTAAATAAGCACTTTGTTTTATTATTCTTGAAAATATTTGATTAATTTCTTGCTGCGAACTTGAAAAAGGCTTTGATGGTGTTTTGAATTTATTTTTCTATCTAAAAATATTTTGAACTTATTGCCTTTTCGTGGATTCCATGTTTCTTTGATTTGAAACCGTTCTATGTATTGTGAAGATCAATTGAGTACCAAAAGCGCAAAAAATTCTATGGAATAACATAAAAAGTTGAATACTTTGAGAAGTTTGGAATTTTTGAAACTTGAAAAAATGTTTTGCAAATTGTTGAGTCTCTTTAAATGCCATTGAAACGCTACTTGAACTATTTTTTTACTTTTCCTGCTGTGACTTGAGGTACTTTTATGGAGGGAAATATGGAGGGCAAGAATACCACAGGATACACTCCAAAAACGTCTTTCTTAAGCTGTTTAACACATGAATGGTGTGAGTGTGTGAGCAACATCGAATTTAGAATAACAAGCTTCTCTTCCGTCAGAAATTGTACTTACGATATAATCTGATTCAAACATTTGAATAAAAGAAGAGAAAGTTGGGCTAGTGGATATTTTTGGTATAATGGGTGGCGTGACACGAAAAACTGGAGGGAATCCACCTAGACAAAACCATATGGTAACTTGCGTAAAACTCGTTTCATACAATAGATTTACTATTTTCTTCAATTAAGCTAAGCATATGACAGAGCTTATTATTCGTATAGTGTCCCGTTAGAGTAATCATATATCTTAATAGGCTTGACACATTTTGTAGCCAATTCATAAACTATACCACTTTAGAAGGTCAAGGTTTAATTGTCAATGGTGGGAGGAACAGGGCCTAATCTGAGGGGGTGTACGGGGGTGAAGTGCACCGGGGTCCAAGGGCCCTCTAGCTTAAGAGGGGCCCCAAATGAAAAGAAAATAAATGCAAAATTCTGCTGAATTGAAATATTCTCTAAAAAATTGACAATTTGCAACGTATAATTTCAAAAAAGTTCGCCTTCGGCGATAACTTTCTTTACGAGTACTATTTTTCATCATTCAGCTCGAATTTTATCCAGTTTACTGAGTCATTTTACACCTCAACTGTAATTTTAGATACGATTTAGAAAATAGTTGGATAAATTTCGCGCGGCCTTTAGCCGCAGTTTCCACAACTGGGTATAATTCTGAATACAAACACTAAATTTGCCATTTTTTTACCACTTTAAAGTAAAAATTTTTTGAAATATATTTTGCTCTTATGATGGGGGCCCAAAAATTTCTTTTGCACCTGGGTCCGTGCTTACCTAGATTAGGCACTGGGGAGGAAGGGCTGTCATGTCAAGAAACGTGTAAAACTCTGCACAACGTGCTAGTTCTTATCAAGTTGGACATTCCAATTTCTGAAAGAGAAAGCATTTTATCAATATGCTTTGCAATTTCAAGTAGTCAAAAAGGAATTGGAATTACCAAAGCCGATCAGACATTTTTCCCGCCACCCACGCGTATCATGTCTGAAAGTTAATTTCTTTGAATATCAAACTTGACTGGGTAAAAACGTGACAAATATTTTGACAGACGAAATGTGCTAGATTAACAGAGAAAGTTTTCTCTTGTTCCCCCAAGACCTGTTTCCTGTCTTTATGAAAACTAGAATTCAAACGAGTTAATTCCCTGCTGTGTTTTTGAACAGAATGCGTATGGATTAAAAGAAAGTTGGAATCCTTTAGAAACCGTGATCATAAAAGGTCTAAAACATGACTTTGAAGAAGAGAAAACATGAAGATCCATCACTTATTAATCTCCTACAAATCCTTTAAAAGTTCCTTCGTCATAATACTTTCTAGTTGGTGATGCTGCCCACGTTTGAAATAATCTTTTGCACCTATTTGCTACGCTGGACTTTATTTAATCTCGGTGGTTTACAAGATTCCTTTTACACCTACTGACAACCTGTTAGATAAGAATACGATGGGGATTTAATTATAATTAGGGAAAGTTTAATCATAATTTTCTTGCTGTTTCCCCTACTTTTCTCCGGCGGTTTTCTCACCGTCAATCCTTGTAATACTAAATCATTCAAAGAAAATTTTGTTTTTTATGGAGGGAAAGCCTTCAAAACCACTTTTCAGTCAAGAAGCTACCTACGCTTTATAAGAATAACATGTAATCCTTTAGAAAGCAGCTTTTCAAAATTATGCATAAGTACTTTGTTGGAACTCGTGAGAAATTCTCAGATCCTGTGGGTTTCACAGATCAGCCGATTAAGAGGTTAATGTTCGGAAATTTACCCTGGAAGGAAAAAAAATATCCAGAAGCTTAAGTTTTTGTAGTTTATTGCACGTTTTGTTGCTCAATTTTTCTACTTTACACAATATAAAAATATTTACCGATCAGAGATATTTCCTGGGGTATTAATATCTTCTAAATAAGGTAAATATTTATGCTTTCTCTATTTTTTGGGGCACATTGCAACATAAAGTACTTTGTTGAAAGCATGTTTTCTTTTCGAACTTTCCCCTTTTTGTCAATTGTCCATATTAGTTTACACCTTGGTGGGTGGCTTTCTTATAATTTTCTGAAAACTTTTCAATTTGTTCCTTTTCTTCACTTTCCAAGATAAGATGATTTTGTAGAAAAATATTCGATTTGGTCTAATACTCCTAATACCCATAATCTAATGGCTTTGCTTATAATATGTATTGACGTCACTCACACGCTGTGCTGGTGAAGGATCAGCATTAGAAAGGTTTTCTAAAGTGCGGTTAAAAAAAGAAACCCGCTATCTTTTAAGTTCAGGTGTATTTCACAGAACAAAAAAGGTGATTGAAGAAGAAAGCTTTATAAGAATAAAATTGCGCAAATACATTCCGAAATATATTCACTACAAATTCAATAAAAACCTAACGATTAGGTAGCCATCCATAATGCTCCCCGACTGATGGATATCCTTCGTAATCTTGGAGAAAACGATGAAGAAACATTTTACGCTTTTCATGAATGGTAGAATCAGGTTACTTTCTCAAACTCAATAATCTAGTCTAAAGGCTATAAAATTTGCGTTTTCTCCCCTTTTCCATGTTTTTGTATTAATTCTTCGAAAGCCTCATAATCTCTATGTAATATAATACTCTAAGAAAAACCTTGTTTCCACTTTCCCAATGTTCATTTCGTTACAGAAAATTAAATTTCCATCTGACAATGAATAATAGTGCAAGGGAAGACGAAACAGTGAATGGGAATTTCTATTTGCTTTATTGCTTGTGGTGAATATTCTTAGAGTTTAATGATCACATGCCCTGTTTAACGAACATGGCATTTCCTTATTATCTCAAGTAGTTTTAAAAATACTCGGAAAAAAGTGTGGTCGGGAATGAATCAGGTACTTTACAAAGTTCAATATGTAATATGTACAGAGTAAGGGTGATATCTGGAAATTTCCTTGATTTTAATAAGTTCATTCCTCCGTTCAAGCAAAATCTGGCTAATTTTATAATGCTGGGGTTAACCTATCACTAGTTGGTCAAAATAGAAAAGGTTGTTGCGTAAAAGGTTAATAAAATAATCCAATTCTGTGAATCATTTAGTGTAGATAAATGTGCATGGCTACCCACGCGAGTATTCTGTTTCCAGTATTTTATAGCATTTTGGTAATTCAAACAAGGAATAATGTCGACGTGACAGGATTTTTACCGTTAAGCAAGACAGCTTAACTAGCATAGTTGATTTCCTGTTTTTAAATAAAATAATTACTTATATTACAGATTTGGGGCAAAGTGAGACGCTTTTAGCTTTGATAAGTACCTTTTGAAATAAAATAAAAATTAAGATGTGAAGTGGATCTGATTGTGAGAAATAGTTTTGAGTAGGTTTAAAAGGGTAGTGGGTGGGTGGGTGTTTGTAGGCTTAATCTTACATCCTTAATTGATCAAAGTACTTTTTAAGTCTTTATCAAGGTTATTTTTATACAAGTATCTTTTGAAAATAATTTCATGCTTTTAAAACGGAGGCGTTCAATTAAAATTTTAATACCTGAAATTGAAATCTGGCCGTTTTGATTTAATGTAAACATCTTCATTACCTTCGTCGATATTATTTTGTAAACAAAAAATCTTACTTATTCCAATTTAATTGATAAACATCGCAATTACATGGCTCTCAAGTTTATTAACAATTCTTGGAAAACAGTTCTTTCACTTTTTCCTCTCGTCATCCACAGTAATTGTTAGTGAAATGAAAAAAGTAGTGTGTGGGCGGTGGAGTATTGTAAAATGGTGCTGAGCCGGTGAAAGTGGTTCCAACTTGGAGAAAGCTCAGTTTTAATTACCCTATAAAAGTTTTTTATGCTTCGAGTTCAATTTTCATCACTTTCATTAGCCGTAGAGAGTCTCTTTATCTGTTTTTTCTAATGCAAATACGCAGCAGGCACTTAAATTAGTGAAATTATTTAAAATCCTTCAAAATCGTCTTGGTCAATTTCATTGATTAACCGTTAGGTAAAATTGTTTTTATCTAAGGTTCAATTTATTAAGAGCAAATTTTAACCTTTTGGAGAGCCTTCAATCAACTGAAATAATCTCTGGACCTGGAGATTCTTTTAAATAACAATGGTTTTACTACTGATTGTACTAAAGAACGGGGAGAAAGAGACGCAAGATGAATGATAATGAGAAAGCTCATTGTAACTCGTGGCATGTAAGTAAAAAAACTAGAGAGATAAAAAACTGACTACAGGACTTCATAATCAGTTGCAATTTAATATGTTGGATTGGACTGGATGAAATGATGAGATGTTTGATAAAAGAGCTTTTCTGGATAAAATGACAAAAAGGCTCATAGCGTTGGGAACTCAAGTTTTTAGTGAAATATCGACAGACACAACTGCGTTTTATGTCCGTGTACATTTCTAAATGAAGATTTTAAACTGGAAGCAATAAACTAATATTCTTTTTTACTACCGAATATGAGTTGTGCATAAATGCAAATAGTTTATTTGACTAAATTCAGTTTATTTAAACATCAAAGTAAAAAAATGTATATAATATCAGAAGACTTTTTCAATAAATAACTCGCAGTATGTAAATAAACTCTGCATCCGTTTGCTGTTTGAACAAAATCCTCGGAATTAGCACAAGTCTATGAACTCTGATAGGATAAGATATCAAACCAATACCCTTTTCGTAGATTTATATGATATCCTTTTAGGATAAACTGGCTTTATCAATTTAACAGACATTTATTAAACTTTGGAAAAGTCTGAAATGGATAACGCACTTCTTCGGAAATAAGTCGCAGACTTTCTTAGAATAATATTGTAACGGCTACCACTCATTATAATAATTGCATCTATAATGTTAAACACTATTTCGCCAACTCTATATGATTCCTAATATAAAATGAACTATCTTTTCAGAGTATGTTCTGCTGCTTGTAAATTCTCTGTAGATTTTAATTCTGCATTTTATTTGACATCGGATCGAAGTGTGTTCTTTCCTTTTGGCAGTAAAAACTAGCTTTGGTAGTACAATGACATTTTAACCTATTCATTTTCATTCTTTTTCATTTTGTCTATGTCCTGGCCCGTAAATAACGATTATATCGTGTTCAAAGTGAGAACTCACTGGGTTCAATTATACATGAAGAAAAAGTAGGTATGGTTTTGACACACATTTCCACCTTTTTATCTACTCATCCTTTCCAACCCTCGCTACCCAGAGGCAGAATGAAATGGAGCGTAAGTATTTATCATCATCATCATCCATTTGAAAATTGGTGTGTCGTGAGTGAAAGTTCGCTTGCATAAGGACATGATTCATAGCCAGCCTTGTTTCATTTGGTCAAAAGTGAAATATTCGTTCGTCTTTTCAAAATGAAAAATTGGAAAGTTCCTTTTAGATTAATTTCTCATGATTATGTCTAATTTCTATCGGTTTTAATTATGTTATTTACGAGCGCCTTTCAAACTACAAAGCAAATATGCTAAGAAAGAGGGGGAAGAATTGAAGCGGGAGAATTGCGCCTAGGTGGATGGTTACGGTGTATTCCCTAAAGTTACGAAGTGGAAAGTTTATAGCAACCTCTTCGTTTTCACCGTTTCTATCAACAAGAGTTACAGAAGCCGTTTTATGTTGTGCTTAATCAGCAAAAACAAGTTAATTTGAATTAACGTAAAAGTTTTTGTTACATCACATATTTTCCTTATCAGTTTGTATCATCAGAAAATTATATTTAATTATGTATTGCCTGATGAAACATCAAGTACGGTTCTTAATTACTCCAATTAAATACGTAAAGTAAATAAAGCTGATTAAGTATGCGCTGGGATATTGACAAATTGGATGGGCAACTTGTGCCATATTTGAAATGTATTATAAAACGCATTAAATGATCTATGTATCTGCTCTCATTTTATGGATTTTAAGGGTTTTTGTTTTTGCATTGTTCCAAAATTTACAATGTTTGCCCAACAATCTCAGAAGCCAACTGTGGGATTTTCGTAAATTTATTTTCTTTCGTTTCTCCTTTTTGTTGACAGAAAGGATTTACAAAGTAAACTATATATTTTTGGAAATTTGTACATCCTTCGAAAAACCAGCTATTTTCTCTACAACGACTTCTCTGCAACATCAATTCTTATTTTTTGTGACCTGTCTCCCGCAAAAAGTTATAGTTAAGTACAGAGTTTACAATAAAGTGTATAAAATGTGTGGATCAAGTAAAATTCCAAGAAGGCTTATTCTCTCAATCTACTATACAAAATTGAAAAAGAATAAAAAAGGTGGTAAAGTACAGTATGACGACTAGCTTGAAGAGGTTTCCCTTAAAATAAGAAAGTTTCTTTTTGTACTTCAATTTATACTGACTATGATTATTTTTTAGGTATTTTGTGGTAGTCAAATTCACAGAATGATGGACAGACAGACAGACCAATGCAAAAACTAATACTACGTTAAATCCATAAATAATTCTCCAGAAGCTTATAAGCCTGGAAAACAGCACGGTCCAGTTTTACTACAACAATAACTGGGCCATAAACTATGTTTCTTTTCCACATTTCCAAGTAACTGTTGGAGCTTTCTTTTTGAATGAAAGTATTGTTCCAAACTTTATAATGCTCGAGTAGTCAAGTAAAAGGATTCTTTTTGGTAAGAAAGAGATTTAAGGAAATGTATTGATTCAACAGGTTTTTACACTCTCGGTTACATCCACTCTCAAAGTCTCAACAACTCTCTTTTTGTCTTGTCGTTTACAGAACCAGTGAGGAAACAAATGCAACCACTTGACTTTTAAAGATGAAATAAAAGAGTTTTCTGCCACATCTGCTTTTGCAAGGAAACTCTGACGCTTTTCGAGTGAAATTAAGATATTTTTAGAAATTTTTATATGAATTTATGGAAACTGATGCTTTTAGTACCAAAATGTACGCAATAAATAGTGTATGATTAATAATTAATTAGCTGATAATTGTTCGTCATGTTACGTAATTGAACATATGCACATATATAATTAAGCCTCATTTTGAAATGCTATGAAATGGTAAAGGAATCTACAATAATTTCAATTTCCTGTTTACCAAACTTTCTCCGCTTTATTGATTACAGTACGAATGTGTTATAAAATCAAAAACGTTGTCTTACCCAATTTTTTCCAGCTCTTGAACGGATTCTTTAGACTCTGGGAGTTTATCCAACTTTAGATGATTATTTAACCTTTTGTATTACAGCTAATTTAAAGTGGCAAGCACATATACATCGTATCTAGATACAGAGTCAATATTTACTCTGTTTGGACAGAGTGTTATTTAATTATTAACAATTCTAACAATTTGGGGCAACTTGAAACAAAGTTTATCTGCCAACACTTCAACTGCACAATCCGTTCAAAAGTTTAGATTTATCAGGTTACAAGTTCATTTATAATTTAAATTCAATTTCTGAATCGCTTTCTCCACTTTCACTTCAATGATTTATTACAAAAGTGCGTAATTTGTTTTTAACGAAGATTCGTTGCAGCGTATTTTCAGTTAAAAAAGTAGATCATCAATTGTGTTCAATGTAGCGAAAAGAACGCGTTTTAAAAAATGATTCGAACCGTACCTAACCTCGTCCGTACTAATTTGAATGGAAAAAAATTCTCTTACAGATCTATTATTGCTTTGCAAAGGTGTTTTTTCAGGTTTTTGTTGTTCTGACTAAACGAGGAAATGACGTGAGAAATTTCTTACCAATTTGTCTTCAAAATCGTGAAAATGTTTTCTAACCTAGCGACCCACGTAACACTTTCTGTGTTCTTTGATTTGTAATTTTTTATCTCACACGACTTTCTCCTTGCCCCGTGTAGTATTAAACACAATGCTGATTATTTTCTATTTTTTCCTGTTTTTGCTCAGTTTCTTATATTTTTAAAAGGAGCTTTTGCAGAGGAAAAATAAGAATGGAGACAGTGATGAACGGAAATGTTGAAGGAAGTGTTGGCGGAAATATAAGAATATGTGATTTGAGTTGTTTCCAAATCCTACTTTAGAATTTGTCTGGAAGAGCTATCC
>JAANSO010002318.1:0-13831 GCA_036507315.1 Lepidocyrtus fimetarius
ATACTACTCAAATTTGTTCTACCAGCCGAAGTGACACTGTAGAGGTGACCAGAATTTCTTCTGAACTCATTAGTGTTTTGGATGAAAAGACGAGTGATTTATAGCGATTACACAAAATAACGGTAAATAATAGCTCTCACATGTTTAGAAATATATTGTAATGATGAATTTCTTTCACATTTGTTGGATTTTTTTCAATTATCCAAGCCTTGAATCTAATTTAATGACGATACGCACTAAACTAGCTAATCCAATTTTAGTCGTTTTGCTAATTACAATTAAGTGATATAAAAACTTGCACACTGATAGGTTTAAATTGTATTTTTTCTTATATGGCAGTCATCATAAAATACTCTTTTTTAAAAAAACCTTGTTAATTTGATAAAGGAAAAAGATTTTGAAGGTAGGCAGGTGTACAAAATAAGCCAGCCAGTCTCACTTTAGCAATATACTAGTATAAAATTGGCATTTCTCACATACAAATATACCAGAAAATTATAATATGGACACTTCTTGACTTCATAATATGCAAAGTTGGCTACTATTGCTTTCCAAATTGATTAAAAGGCAGTTTTTACCGATATCATATTCATCTCTGATGTACGTGTGAAACATTTAGCTACTGTGGTCCTGCGGTTAAAAATATTCTAAAAAGAGCAATGACCATAAAAAGCAGCATCCAACTCTCGTTCAATTTTTTCACAATGTGACGTACAATACTAATTTGACAGTGTTTTGCAAGAATCTTGCTGGGAGCACCATTATTTTTATTACTATCTTGTTATTTAGTACATTTGATGGTGAAAGCAAACAAAAATATCACATGTCCACGGATGAAAGGAACCTTCTCTGTTCCCATTGTACTACTTTGCCAATTGCAATTCTCTCTGTTCATCATTCCAAAAGCTAACAGAAAAGGTCCAGATATAGAGTCACATTTCCAGTGAAATTCATGGACTGTCGCCGTTTGCTAACCGCCGCTCAATACAAATTTTTAGCACTTTTACTTTTCTTTTTGTATTTCTCCATTTTTCATAGAATTTATTTTTTTACAAAACTCAAACTACATGGTTGAGACAAACACAAATTACTAGCTTTAACCAAAGTCTCTATCGTTCAATCATCGTCATGTGTAGTAGTCGTAATCATGATCGTCATCGTTTTTGGAAAAAGTAAAATAACTACAAAATACTAAGAAGAGGTATAAGAGTAGGCGTTCAAAAAGTTTAGGATAAGAATAGCAATTGAAGAGACAGTTGTAAAGGGGAAATAGGATTCCATTATTTTTTACATAGCTACTTCAACATTATAAGTCCCTGTCTATATCTTCTTTTCCATTTTGTTCAGTACCTATTTATATTAAGGATAACAATGGACTTTCTTTTATTATCGTTCCTATCATCGAAATAGTATGTAGGCAACATGATATGAGAAAGCTGTTTTGCACACAGCCTTTGATTTCCTTCCATTATTACCACAACAGACAAGTGGAACAGAGTATGGTAGAGAAGCCACTGCACAAAATTTGGTCCTCATCTCAACATCATCGTCATCATCATGATCATGTTTGTGAAAAACTTTTTCCTTGTTTGAAAACACTTACTTTGGATCGTACAGCTAGATAAGTGCACTCTAAATCGCAATAATACGGCAAACAAGAGGAGTTCGGTCCATTTCCCTTGACTTGCATCATGAAAGAGACGTAAACGAATGAAGAGAGACGTGTTTTGTTTAGTAGGGGATGGAGGGAGAAAGGAAATGAAAGTAAGAAATCCTCTGCTCCTATGGTTCCTCTCGATCATGAAAGGAATGACGGTGCTTGCTCACGTAGACTTTCATTGTATGAATTTGATAGGGTAAAAGTAAAAGGCAAAAAATGACTTCTTCTTTTTCCCTAAGAAGAAAAAAATGGAAATAAGGCTCCAACTATAAAGAAAAAGGACATCATGAAGCTATATATTTATGAACAAAGGACAGACTAATTGGAGAAGGTTCTTTCACTGTGAATCTGATTGCGATTGTGGATTCCTTTTTTTCTGGCTTGGAATTGATGGCGGTGGTGGTGGTGATGAGAATTGAAATAGTGCATTATGTGGCTCCACTGGTGCCACCACATCACCCTCATCATCACGACCAACCTTTTTGCCAGTCTGGCTTTCTCTCACATTGGATTTTATTCCTTTGGCCTGGACGAGACAAAAACTTTTTTTTGTGAAAGGGGCATGAAAAGAACAGTGATTTGTCTCTGTATGAGTGTGCATCATTACATTATTCAATCCTCTTTATAAAAGATGGTACTTTGTCCACTAAACCGTGGTTCCTAGTTCCCACTGTATAGAAATAAGACTTTCACTTTAGAAATTTTGCTGGTTTTCAAGCTCTTGTATGAGACGAGGCAAAAAGTAACCTCTTGGTTGACGATCAGCTTTCCTTTTTCTGAAGTTATTATTATTATTATGTTCATTATGACAGACTTCGTTTCTGCACATTAGTTCATTCATTCATCCTCCCTCTTATTAGGACAAAAAGTTTTCTTGCTTTTCTTTAAACACAAAAGACTTTCGTTGGTTCCATCTTTCTTTCCAATTTCCTGTTGTTGTGTATCACCCGGAAGCAATTGCAAAATTGTCTTCCTTAGTTACCTATGCTTTTTCTCGGTTAACTTTGCTCTTTCTGCAACACTCTGTATTTCCTTTTTGTAGCGTGGGTTGTCCTAGCAGTAGCCATGTTTCACTTCTTTTGGGCCCAATTTGATCAGCATCGTATGATCATCATCATAATGATTAAGAAAGGCAGGAAAATATACTTATGACAAAATAATGTTCTTCTACAAAAGACGAGTTTCCAACAAATCCTAATAAAAAGGGCATTTGATTTCATCATCTTCACCAGTTATTTCTACCCGATGTCACTTATTATTGAATACGACACAAAAACCCACACGGATGTACAACTTTTTCCGTATTTTCCATTTCATTAGCTCAATATGGCTAAAAAGATATCAAAATGGCAGCGCAATGACATATTCCTTCTAATGATTATAATTATTACGGCAAAAACTCGTGATAAAACGCAGTGTTTTCTAAAATGAACTAACATAATAATTTCTGTTTATATCGAAGCGTGCACAGTTTTTATTTTGACCTTAAATGCAATAAAATATCAATAGCATAAAGGCAGCACGAGCTAAATTCTAAGATGAGAAGATGAGATTTAGGAAATGAAGTGAAGAATATACATTTCCAATTTAATCTTTTGTATCAACAAGAAAGGTAAGAAGCTTCCTTTTGCTTCGATTGTACTTTCTCCCAATCCTTTTTCAGAAGTTTCTTGAACTGAAAATAGTAATAAACCCTTTTATTATCTGAATCATTGAAAATTGAAATATTTTGTCATAGCGTGCCCATTCTCTTCCATTTCATGCATTATGATTATTCCTATATTATTTCATTTTAACTTAACAAAAATTGATTTCAAGAGTTTTAAAGAAAGTCTTTTTGGATTCCCGTAATTGAACAGGTAATCAAAACGATCAAGTATAGCAGTACAAGAAAAAAGAATATATTTATTCTTTTGTAACGAATTCAATGTAAGAAAACTTGGATTTTGATGGATATTACAAAAAGTTTCAAGAGATGAAGAGGGATGGAGAATAAAGCAAGTGGAATTCAAAATCAGCTCAAAATATATTTATTCCCAAACAAGAAAAAAAGCATTGAATGGTGAGCTTATGTAGGTATGGGTCGTCGACCGAATCAAACTGTAATTTCCTGTAGTTTGTTGAGAGATCTACTTGTTCATGGATGTTTGCATTTCTTTTGCAGATTGATTCGGTCCCATCGCGATCACAAATGTGTGTAAAAAAGTAAGCATAAAAATAAATATCAAAAGGTTCCATTCTTAAAACCCAACTTCAACAAGCTTAATTAAATCTGATTCCATTTACTGGAGTTTTGCAATAAGATTCTATTATGTATCATCAAAGATAAGTATTGCTCAAGATGTAGCAAAGAAATAATACAAATACAAGTTTTAAAAGAAATTATTTTATGGAAATCTGGAAATGTTACAAACGAAATATAGATAATTTAATTTAATTTCGAACTTCTCCAATCTTTTATGTAATTTCTTTTTGCGAACCCTTACAAAAATTATGGATATTTTGGAACTTGGAAAAAGTTTTGTATTTAATTTATTTATTACGTTTGACAATTTATTTGAAGTTTAATTTCAGGTTTTCTTGCTCTCTTGTCGTAAATGTTTGGAAAATTACACGTGTTCATTTTATTATTCAAACGACAAAGATAAATCCATATAATGCTTGAAAAAATATTTTTATTAAAAATTGTCTACACGAAAAAAGAAAACTTCGGATCTTATGATTTTGGAAGCCATGTATTCCATTGTGACTTGGAGATTGCTGAATTTATTTGTTCAATGTAAACTGAAGTAATAATTGTCAAACTATATCAAATTAACCGATCGGTAAACACTTTAATGCAAAAGTTGTAAAAGTGGCTATAAAAGGTAGACAGAATGCTAATGAATGACGATTTCGCATGTAATCTCTCATTCCACTCATTTCAGGTGCATTTTTCCTATAAGAGCATATGCAGATCAGGTTTTGTCTTAATTAAGCATTTTATTTATTGTTTTAATGATGCCTATGGATGCCTGGACAAAGATTTTTTGTCAAGATAATAACTTGTATGTGAGAATCATGATATGGGTTTCTACTTTTGGAAGGATAAACCGATTTGTCCATCTGGCCAAAACAGAAAAAGATACCAGAATAGAATTGTGTGCATGTGCAATAATAATCTCTGCTTTTAACCAAACCATTTGCATGCATAATCTCGTGAGTGAGTAGACGATATATGACTTGAGATGTCTTCGCATGGAATGATGAAAAATTTAACCCAGGGACTATAAAATGTATTTTTGGTTTACGGCCTCAAAAATTGATTCGTTTTTTCTCTGTGGGAGCCGGGAGCAAGGCGAGACGAGAAATACCGGCTGAAATTAATGATGACAGACAAAAATACAGAGTTAAAGATGTGTAGTTCAATTCCACCCTTTTCTGCTCATCAATCTTGCCAAAAAATCCAGCTGACGTTTATAAAAGAGTTTAATATTTAGCCTTGAACTTGCATTAAGCAAGTGCATTAAATGGATTTCTTCGTTTAGATCTCTTTGATAATGATGATGACGAGAATAATGATCCACAATTTGCTTCATATGGCTTCATTCACTCATTAAACTTGTCTTTCAATATAATTTCAAAATGAATCTCCTGCTAACCATGTGGCTGTAGTCACAGTGTTTCGCGTGAATGAAAATCTAGAGTCAAAAAACCTTTTTGTTTCTTGACTGAAATTTTGCAATAAAGTAGAGTACAGCAATTAAAACAAAGAGATTGACAATTATTCTAAAACATGCAAAGAAACAATCATGAAAGCAACTGTTTGAAGCACTCATTTATTTTTCTTCCAAAATTCATTCTGTATTTTATTCACCTGCAAAAAGCAAAAGTTGGCAAAGATTTTTATTTGGCCCAGCCACGTAATTTATGAAATACACGGTGCATAAAGATAATTATAAAAGGTATAAAATGCCTAAAAAGCTCTCCCGTTTCTTTTATGTAAAAAAGCTATGAAGTAGTTTCTAGAATGATTGCATTGTCCTTTTCAAAGGAAAAATATTAGCTAATGGAGTGGCACTTTTTACTTTTTAGTACTTTTTAATGAGTGGGTTGCAAAAAATATGAAAGTTTGAGAGAGTGAAAGCTCTCTATTCCTTCCATTCCTATTTCCACCAATCTTGTATTATTCGTCCTACAACTTCTCTCTCCCGTTTCCTTTTCATCTGTCATCGTATTTTCAATGGGCTTTTGTTGTTCTCTCCTTGTCGCACGAGCTCATTTCGTGATTCGCAAATGTTTCTGATTATGTGCTCCTGCAAATGGGATAGGATCGTAGTCTTCCCCAGGCTTGTAATAACTGTGTGGAGGTGGCGATTGCTGCTTACTCTGTCCAGGTTGTCCTGGCGGTTTCCCCTTTTCAATCTCCGCAGCACTTTCTTTCCATTTCTTTTCATCCTGTCCTTCTAAATCATCATTTACATCATCCTCTCCATCATTATCATCATCGTCATCATCATCATCGTCTTTGTTCTTGCCTGGAAGATTGAACCAGTCCTTTAGTCTTTCCCTGAATGCTTCAACCTTTTTCTTTCTCCTCGCTGCCTTTTGTTTCTTTCTCCATGCCTTTTGTTTTTGCCTCTCTGCCTTACGAATCTCCTTTCCTTTCTTCCTGTAATATTTTCTTTTGTATTTCCCAAACTTTCTGTTGTATTTTTCCCGGTATCTTAAATAATCACACGAAACAAAACAAAAAAGCTTTTAAAACAAACTTTCTCAACCGTCACCACAATAATACCTTTTTATTAATCAAAACTTTTTTATGTCTTTTTCTACATTTCCTGTCTTACTTGTAAGCTTGCCGTTGGTCGAACGCGTACAAAGGATACTCCTTCCCCCACGGACTGTACTGAACGGTGGGTTGTTCCCAAAGCTTGCTAGCAGGATGGTACCAGGGATATGGTTTTTTGTGAACTATGCGGTGACTATGATGATGATGGTGGCCATGACCATGTTTACCTGGCCAACCCCATCCAGAATTATGTTGTTTATCATGATGGGGATGGTGATGGTTATCATGATGCCCCGGTTTCCATCCCCATCCTAACTTGTAATGTTCAATTTCAATCTTATCATCCCTTGGCCATCCCCACCCCTTTGATTGCCATCCATGTTGTTGATGATTATTATCATGTCCTATGGAAATGAGTGTATCATAAGTATCGTGAGAATACCCAAGCAAGTATTTAATCTTGGTCCAGATGTAATCAATCCCGTGAACGAGCAGGAATGAGCAAAAAGCTTTCCAACTCCAGAATACTATAGATGAGACTAGAACTGCTGCGGTGATGAAGGCTCTCCCACTACTCCCTCCATCGTTTAATAGGAAATTGTTCATGTCGATTGGTAAGAATGAGTCGGTACGAGTGGAATTCTTTATTGATTTTATTTCCAGTTTTAGCGGACCAGGTTGGTAAGGTTTACTTGGATCAAAACGCTCATCCTCGTTGAAGGACATTCCAATTTCTGAACTGTCCAAATAATCTAAAACTGTTGAGTTGTTTTGTATGCATTTGGATGTGGTTTTTGTTGTTTCTGAACAGGAACTATTTTCAGGAAACCTGCAAAAAGGGTAAATAAAAGTTATTTCTCCTGGTTTTTCATTTCCTATATAAACTTTTGTTTGTTTTCATTAAATACCTACCGTATTATTCTCTTGTGTGATGGACAATCGTTGTGTTGTCACTTTTTTAGCCACACAGTCTATCAAATCAGCTATTTCTCACAATTTTTGGACAATTTTCAAACACAAAATCCATTGAACAGAAATTATGTATTTTATAGAAGGCAAGTGATTGAAAAAAATAGAAATCAAAGAAAAAAGAAGAAATAATGAAGTTGATTTGCAACGAGAGAAAGTGAATTTAATTTACATATTTATATTGTAAATACAAAATGCAGTCTTTTATCTTTAAATGAAAAAGTTAATTAAACACTATATTGTATACAAATGAAATGAACTTCCGGACATGTAAATATATTTTAGAGAAAATACGGTAGGTAAATAAAGACAAAAGATTAAAAGGAGCTAATTAAATAATAAAATGAATCTAATTTATTGGCAAGTTGCTGCGACGGATGCTAATTGATTCTATGCTAGAGATACAATATAATTTTAACCCGAAACCTTTTTAAACGCTGTACCCAATTTAAAACTTAGATTTCCCAACGTATGCTATGCTTAAAGTAATTATTAATGAGCTCTATTTTCTTTGTAGTATATAAGTAGCCGGTTTTCGATTAACGTTAAATAGATCGGTTACAGTTCGTTTCCTCCTATGCCAGGCGTAACCCTGAGCCTTTCCCCCTAAAACTATATTTCCGTCCTTGTCAAACATGTAACTGTATTTGGATGGTCTCAATCCGTATTTATGAGCTTTCTTTCCATACTGCAAACAAACACAATCAAAAAGTCATTACCAAAATCATTCACAGATCAAAAGAAAAGTTAAAATGATAAAAGAAAAATGAATAATTAAAATGTTATTCACCTTCTTTGCATATTTTTGAGCAATTTTATGACCCTGTAAAATTCACAGAACAGGTATATGTATTAATAATTAAGCAAATTAAATTCAACATTATCAATTTAATTAGATTTCACACCTTTTTCATGTCAAATGTGAGTCGAAGTTCATCCTCTTCTTCCTCTGACTCCGTTTTCTGTTTAGGATTCCATCCAGGATGGCGATCATATTCAGGATGGTGGCTTTGGTAACTTGAAGCGCCGTGGGGAGAGTGATCATGATGATCCCAGCCTCCCCATCCGTTATGGTGCGGCTCTGGTGGCCATCCCCACCCTTTCCAACCATGTGGAACCTGATGCTCATGACCTGGCCATCCGTTCCATCCCTTTTTCCACGGTTCGTGATGATCCTCTTCAACCACTTTTGATTTCAAAGAAATTACCAAACGTTGGGTTCCATCCTCCCCCGTAATCGCCAAATGGATGCTTATCATCCTTGCCAAACTTAACAAAAGTCTCAACATAGTCGTTCCCTATCCCGTACTTCTTTTTCATTAAATGCCAACAATAATAACCTACATTAAATATAATTGCTGAGATAATTACCCTAAATACATAATAAACTGTCCATGAAACAATAATTGCAGCTGTAATCACGCCACGGCCTGTTCCTACCTCATCAATGAGATTATTACACCTGAGACACAATATAATCTTCATAGTTTACTAAATCAGACCTTGTTGAGTTTTTAATCGACTTTATCTCAAGTTTTAAAGGGCGCTGGTGATGATGGAAGGAAGAGGAAGGTGTTTCTGAAGAATCAAGCCTTCTTTCACTGGAACCTAAAATGGAATCTTGCTCGTCTTCAGCCTTTACTTCTTTAAGGGAAGCTGCAAGAGAACCTTTCCCATTGTTTGAGTTGGCAGTTAGATTACCCGTACATCCCAGCGAGGGGCAGCTTACATCGGTAAAGTTCACTGGATTGTGACGTCGTCCTGTCCTAGTTCCGTCTGTATTTCCAAATTCCAAATGGGATTTAAAGCGAAAGTAAATTTGTAAAAAGCTGGGTTTTTAATATGCATACCTTCGGTAATTACGATATTGCGAGGTTTACGTATCCTCAACCCATTTTCATCTGAGGTTGCAGCTACTACAAGAACTGGGATGAGGATCGTTGTAACAAAGAAAAATTCTGAATACATGCATTTCTCCACTCCACCATTATTTCCAAACAGCTTTTCTTTAAATTTTAATTCACAGAAACACAAAATATTTGAATTGGTGGGTTGCTCACAAACATTCTAATCTCGCTTTGAATGGAAATTCGCTTCGTTTAACATTTTCATTTTGCTATTTTAATAAAACGGAAACAATCACACTTGCACTTTCATAGATATTCAAACAAATCGCAACACGTTCCACCGATTTTTCACTTTCTCCGAAAAGAATGTACTTTGAGAGAGGAAAACGTAAGGCGGTCCAATTTTTGAAGCTATGCAATGTTAGTGGGACTTGCAATTCGTACAACTACCACAGACATCAGCACACGGACTCTATCGACAAAAGCAACGAATCAAAACTTTCCTCATTTCTTTCTTAAAACAGGATTTTCAGACAATGTGACTCACGAACGCTCGAAAACTTTTGCCATTCATCAGTCATTTCTCTATTATAAACTCTAAAAACACTACACTTGCTTCTCGTATCCAATGAAAGATGTGTGACTTGAAGATATTCATAGTCACAATAATCACAATCAGAGAGTGAAAATATATGCCATAGTATTAATTTTGTAGAAAAATTCTTGATTTAAAGTGAATGTTCCTCAATTCAAAACCGGCTTTGTGCAATTTTGTGTTTGTGTGTTCAATTTTCTGGTTATTTTCATTTAAGATTTTAGGAAAATACTACTAAACTAGTCAGGTTTGGTTTAAAAAATCAACCTCATCGGCTAGAAAATGAAATTGAATGGGTTCCGTTTTAGCTTTTAGCGCACAACAATCAAAGTTTTAAAAGCGCTCACTCTCAATATTATTTTATCCACTAATCTGGCGACTGTGGCTCCTATCTGTATATACATGAGAATCATAAAACCGCTAATATTTAGTGATAATGTCATGAGTGACTTAAAAAATCAGATACATCTTCATATCATCTTTATCGTTGAATGAATATTACGCGTAGTAAAAATTTGTTAGTAAAATTCCACATGATAAAAACAAAGGAAGAAGTGAGTACAATCGCATGCAATTTTTACGTGAAGGAAGGAAAAAAGATTCTGGCTGTGAGCATGCAAACATTCAAAAAACTAAGTCATAACTATAACAAATAATAAAGCGTAATAAGTGAAAATTTGCAAAGGAAGGAGGAGAAACCTCGTTTTTCTAAACTGTACAATGACTAGAGCCTGCGATTAGGACATGATTCCTTGTAGGTATAGAATTTGCGTAGAATTCAATAATTCGCTAGCCACAGTCAGGGTCGCTACTTTTGCTATAAAACCTTTCCTTACTTGACTTTTGCACATGAAACCTGTACTTAATACTGAAATGAAAGAAGACTTAAATAGAATTTGCGTAGAATTCAATAATTCGCTAGCCACAGTCAGGGTCGCTACTTTTGCTATAAAACCTTTCCTTACTTGACTTTTGCACATGAAACCTGTACTTAATACTGAAAGGAAAGAGGACTGATTAAGAGAATGAGGTGAGTTTGAGTGGTCATATTCTTAGTGCAAATTCAAGCAAAACCTATGATGAAAATTATGGTAAACGAACTCAAGCCAAAAAGCCACAACAATACAACACACAGGGATTTATTCATGAAATGCAGGATTAGGGTAAAAAGATGATACAAAGAAGAGACAAAGAATCAGGGCAAGCCTTGCCCTTCCGTCTGAAAGTCGTTTTGGGTATTAAAAAGTTTTTGCTTTCATACTTAAGCATAGTATTAGACACATGACATTGTTATCAACATTCAGGACTGCATTGTTTGTTATGTAGTTACAAAATGCAAAAAGATGGTGAGGCTGGTCCTTTCCTGGTGATATGATGGAAGAAGGCTTTTTGAATTTCCATTGCTTTATAATTAAATTTTTGTAAAAATAAAGCATATTATAAGCCGTACCTACTTTTTCATATTTTTAATTGCATACGCATACTAAAAGATCATACTTTCTCCCAAAAAGTAGGTATTTATTACCATCATTTTGATCAAAAAAATTTCTGAAATAAATCAATAATATACCTCGTAAATATAGTCAAAAACAGAAATTTTGTATATGATAAGCTTCTGCCTGAAGGTGTGTTTATCAACTGTACCAAATGTATTATCTATCACTATGCTTTGAATATAAGTCTATGTATAAAATACAGCCTTTTTACATATTGGGTAATTCAAAATTTTTCGCCAATCCTTCAGGCAATTATGGGCAAATCCAACCATAAGATCATACCAATGTCACAGATTCTACTTTGAAAATATTTTTTCTAGGCAAAACAGGTGGGTGCTTAGGGAAAGACGCACATACTCACGTTTCGAGGATGACCCCGTTTTGCAACAAGATCACTTCTTTCTCTAGCTTGATTGAATAAGCAAGGTCTTTATGGCCACCTTACCTCGAACTCTAAAGCTCCCACCTCACTCATCGTCAGCTAGTCTTATCATATTCACTTCTTTTTGTCATTTTTTCCTTTATTATAAAACATCCTTTCAAAACTGGATTTCTTATTTCTTCGTCATATCTATATCGTAATTTTCTTTGTCGTTTTCAACTCTTGACGGAGCTTACTAATATTTTTGTCTGTGAGATAAAAATTGTTGTTTTTGCAAATTACAGGTGACATTTAACAAATGCATTTCACTATATTTTTAATCATCTTAAGCAAAAACTGCATAAATGCATTTCATCCTTTTAAAAAATGTCTAGGTTTTGGGCTCTTGCTGAGACTACCCCAGGTTTAATTTCCATAAAATTTCAAAAGTTCAACAAATTACTGAAGCATTCAATCATGCGATATAGTTGATGTGATATCATTATGACACATAGTGGCACACCTTTCTTCCAAATTCAAACATACATAATTTATAAGTTAAACCTGGTAGCGAGTTGTTTGTTTGTCACTGACGTGCAATACAGTTTTTCCTTACATGTCATCTACCTCACTTAAATACAGTAAAGTTGTCCCAAAAATGACAAAATTCTGTAAAAAATGAGGTGTAAAAATTTGCTTCATTTATTAATCCATCCGCTAAAATGTTTACAAGATTTAGGCCTTTTACAGAATACAGAAAAAACAACTTGAAGGATGTAGAATTCGGGCACAATAGGGTTTCAAAATAATTATGTATCGTTTTTGTGCCATACTTGGCTTTTAAAGTTAAGATGCTACGTTGAAAAATTAGTAATAATGTTTTGATAATTTCACATGCAAGCTACCTACTACTTTGTTTTTTATCAAGACATGATAATTTCCCAAAGGTTTTGAATTTATTCTCTCCTGTTTGATTTTTTGTTTGTTTACGCGCATCAATGACTTTAAAGGACAAGGCTCATTATCAACTTGTGATTTCTCGTACAGATTTGCAACTTTGCAGAATCTTTTAAATTCTCTAATAAGCATTCGTTTATACTTTAACTAATAATGTAAAGGGTTTTAAAAATAATTTTACTTTCCTTGGAAAAATGAGACCAAATCAAGTTCATTTGTGTTGGCAAGTTAAAATGAAAGTTTCAATTAATGCTTTGCACTGACCTGTTTGTCAATTAGTTTGCTATTAAATAGCTTTAATTGGTAAAAAGTACAAAATAAGTAGGAACAAAAGACGAAAAGAAGAATTATAAAATGGTTTAAAATTGAAATACCTACCATTTAAAAGTTCTTTTTGGTTGTTCTACCGGTTTTTATAGACATTTTTCATACCCCATGCACATGCTGAAGCTATGAAAAATAGCCTCAGCCAGAATAATATGACAATTCAACTTTAAAATTTTGATTTAATTTTATTAAAATATTAAAAATAAATACACACACAACAACTTAGTACTCATACTCTTATCGTAAAATTAATCATTAAAAATGTCAGTAACTCTTCAAGTTATCACAGCGTACTTAAGCAAACTTTTTAATATTTGTTGCGATTTACGTTAATCCACTTCAGATAGGAATGAACCTTAGTGTATACCTGGAAAATAAATCAGCAAATGAAATATTGATAAAACTATTAAAATAGACTATGTTATGTTGGCTAGTAAAATATCAGCTTACCCCAGGGTACGTTCCACATTCTCTTCCAAACGATACAATCCTGATATACATAGATATGGAAAATTATTAAACATCATTAAGGCACGGATTATATCAAAAGTTTTTTAAACTTACCCCACTTGTTCATATCGGTTATCAACTAATTGCACCAATGGACCACCGGAATCCCCAATGCAAGAATCTACACCACTTCCTCCAGCACACAACATGTCAGGGGTAACGCCAGCCGGAGAAATCGTATTATAATGAACGCTACAACTATCACTGGGTACTCCAGGAACTAATACCTTTCGAAGGACACTTGATGACGTTCCTTTGTACATAGTTTGCCCCCAGCCTTAACACACGTCAAATTCCCAAATTTATTCTAAACAGCTTTTGAAAAATAAACTATTGCA
>JAANSO010002319.1:0-13824 GCA_036507315.1 Lepidocyrtus fimetarius
ACAACATTTAAGATTGCATAATTTTACAGTAAATTAACTGCAAATAATTGTAAGCTCTTCATAATTTTAAAATGCATATTACATATTATAGGTAAATATTAAAAGATGAATAAGAGACCAAGAATAAAAATTTTGTATGAAAATAAACTTATAGAAAAAGCCTTTATGAATTTTAGATTTCTCTTACTTATATCATCCCATCATCAATGTTAAGCACAACGCGCAATTTTTTCATTGCACATTAAATCCCCAGTAAACTATTATACCTCTATTTTCTAATATATTGATTCCTTTTCGTCAGACAAAAACAATTTTAATAAGTATGTTAATCAAGTATAATTTTTCACCGTGGTGTACTACCCTTTAATTAGAAACTGTCTGAAAAACAATTTTTTCATCAAAACATTTATACCAATTTCTCTATTCCCTTAGCATATAATTTAATAATAGTTGCTGTTATTGAAGAGATTTCTCCAAGCATGCCTACTTTGCAAATATCTCATCTAAAATCAAGTTTTCCTAATGTTTTATTTGTCTCATCTTTCTTCATAAATAGAACTTTCCCTTGTTTTCTTCTGTGATGAAAGCATGTGTAGAAAAATGTGCATTTTTATTTAAAAATAACAAAGAAAACCCTTAGCAAAAATCCAAGGGGTCAATAATTTATCAATTTTCTTGTTTATGATAATTAAAATTTATCATTTCTGCTTCCATTCAAAGCATCTAATTAAATTCCAGCATTTTGATGTTGTTCCAAACTGAAAAATATAACCATCTATGTTGAATATTCAACATAAAGCTTACAAAAATATTTTTAAACAAATAGAATCTTTGTTGTTTAAATATAAACAAACAAGGGAAAGTGAGATAAACTTGTCAAGTTTCAATCAATTACATTGGCATTCATTGAGCCGCGTAAATATTTGAATACTAAAGTAAATGTTTAAACAATTACATACTTTCAATGACAAATTCTACATCCGGTGTATACTTTCGTGAAATTTATGACGCAGAATTAATAACCTTCAAAAATGATTTTCCCTTGCTTGCACATTAACTCAAAAACGTTTTCTTAAACGTGAATTTTAACGGAAGTGGATTTTCCACTGTAATTACAAAGCCTATAATTACATTCTTTCCCTTCATGCAATAAAATACGAATCTTTAAACTTCTTCAAAAAATAATGGAAGCCATTGCATTGCAATATATAATAGTATATGTAAGAAGAAAAAAAATGTCACAACGTTTGAATAAAACAGCTTTATCCTTCTATTAACCAATTCCACCAGAATTTTAAATCACAATTTTAATTTATAAACTATTATAGTTTCAAATGATTGACAATACACGCCTTAATAAAATTAATTTTACTACTCTTGGATCAAGCTAAACTGGTTCAGGTTTGGCTTTGTCTGTTTGTCTGTTTGTGACTTTCAACTAAACTAATTTACAAATCTTACTGAAATTCTAAACATTCGCAAATTCGATAATTTGAATATTTATGCAACTAATTTACATCTTATGTTAGAAAAATGCGACGAGCAATATAATTAAAAAAATGTATGAGCTTGTACTTACACGATTTGCAACCTTTTTTAATTACATAAGTAATAAAATAATACGGCGATTAAATATTTTATTATACTGCTATTGACTATTGCTGCTTCTTTTCTCATAACTCAATCATTTCATAAGAGCACTAGAAATTTCTAAGCAGGAAACCCAAACAAAAGGAAAGCGTAACTTTGCTAATTAACTTCTAATTGTTTTCTGTATAGTATTTGCTATTTGTTCAAAATAGTTTATATAAGAGCTGGAAATCCAATCCGAATTAGGCCTAATCATTCAGCTAAACGTTATTACTCTTATAAAATATATGCCAAGATTTCCCTCTGAAGCAAATAAATAATAATTAAATTACGCTCCAAAATAATTAAACATTTGAACCTGTAAAATTAATTGTTTTTCTTTGCCAAACGGCTTGTTTTTCTGCACTACCCTTTCACCTACATTTTCATTCATTTTTCAAACTCACAAAAGAACATTTCTCTGTCCTAAGGCAACCTCAGAGAAAATGGCGCTAGCAAACTATCTCTACCGGCTATTCTCCTGGAATTACAAAACAGCTTGTCTTTTTTCTTCTCTACCAATCCTAGTTGAAAAACGCGGAAAAGATTTTAAAATAAAAGAAGTAAAAGAAAAGAAACTAAAAAAGTTCCAGCATCAAACAATTCTCCACCACTTTCTAATCCTAGTTTTTACAATACAGTATGGTCTCCAGTTTCAAGAATTAAACAAACTGGAGAGGGTTCTGGAAGGGTTGATAACAATGTCAAACTGCGTCACTTCCGCTTATCTACATACGGTAAAGGGACACATGGACGAGATAATTCTGTACATTGCTGGGACATTTCAGATATTATCAAAGACAAAAAACAAGGAGAACACCTCAGATGGTGTAAAAGAGAAAGCACAATTGAATTCAGTGCAGAAAGTAAACATCCTCTTTGCGTACGCAGTTTACATCTGTGTAATGACCTTGTCATTCTTCTTCGTGTTTGCAGCTCACTGGTGGAATCCTTGCAGGGCCACAATTGCAGGATACTGGATTATTCCAGAATGCCGTGGAAAATGCCAAGGCATACTGGGATTTTGGGTAAAATTGCTTGTCTTTCTTGCAAGCTATTGGTTAACTATAGTAGGAGGAGCTGTGGCGTCTTTTATCTACGGAACTGTGCAAATTACGTGCACCTTGTTGCTAAAAGATTTCCTACAAGAACTGGAAAGGGTGAAGACGCATGACCTAGGAATTTCATTCAGATGCGTTCAATACCTGGCTACTCTGTGCAATCAAATCCTTCAAAAGACGGTGAATACAACGCTGATTACCTTTTGCATTGTGTTGAAAGCACTCTGCTTGGTTTTTCTCATCAGGGCAAATTGGGACTCGATGGATAACTGGGTAGAAATCGGGTTCATTTTCATGCTTTGGGTAAATTGCTTTGCAATTCTGGGAATTTACGTTGGAGGACTGGCTGAAGTCTACAGGGAATCGAAAAATACAAAAGGAATGCTTTCAATGCAATTGGAAAACTGATATAGAATCATCCACATTAAGAAAATAAGAATATACGAGAGAAAACTGATGAGAAAACTAATTAGGTCATTTCCTCTAGTTAAAGTAAAGTTTGGGACTTTAAATTTCATAGAAAATATCACTCCATTACGTTGCTTGGATTTTTCCAACGGGATTACACTTCAATTACTTTTAGTTACCCGTTGATTTTTCAATTGTAAACAGCGTAGGATATGATAGCGAGGCGTAAGATTCAATTATAAATTAAAAGTTAATATATTTAAACATTCTATTTAATAGCTATTTAAATTTCCCTCGTTTATAATTTATTTACTTTGAAAATACAAGACGGCAATGTGCACATAATGTAAATAAAGCTTCCTTTTTCTCGCATTTTCTTTATATGTAGCACCTCTAAATGTTTGACTAATTTATACCTTTAAATATGGGCGCCTGTGTACATTTTCTTCATTTGGATTCATTTTCCTTTATCTCCTATCCGGTTTATACTCATTCTCATCACTATTAATTAACATTTTTTACCATCGCGGGGATAATTTAAAAGGTTTTGTAAAGAAGGATATTGAACTTACAAAAGGTTAATATTGAATAAACACGCTACGATGAAATATCTTCAAAATTAGAAATTTAATATTTTTGATTTAATCAAAGAAATACCATTTTACTGTCCGTTTTTACTTCGTTTTATGTAAAATCTAAAGTAAATTGGTATTCGCACTGCTGATTTAGAGGAAATCTCAATCAATTATTTCTCAGAAGATACAAAACAACAAATTTCTTTACTACTTTGCCAATTACATTAGATAAAAAAGCAATATTGGCAAAAGTCTACAGTTTAAAAACCCAAACCTATAACCAAATCACAACGTTTAAAATGGCTTTAGCCAAAAAACTGTATCTGGTATTTCTCTGGAATTACAAAACTACACATTTCTTTTCCTGTTTCCCAATCTCCATGGAAAGAAAAGGGAAAGAATTCATTGTAAAAGCTGGGAGTGAAAAGAAACTGAAGAAATTCAAGCAGCAAACAAATAATCATCACGTTTTTGTTTTAATTTTTGTTCTGGAGTATGCTTTTCAGTTTCAAGATTTGAACAAGTTAGAAAAAGCTATCGAAAGTGTAATAACTTTGTCAAATTGCTTAACTACAACTATAAACCGTCAAAGGTCACATCAACGAAATAACGTTTTTTTCCGGAACACTTCAATTTTTATCAAAACATGAAAAAACAACTCAGATAGGGTTATAGAACAACGATTTACAAACAAGTTAAACTTTGTACAAAATGCAAACGTCCTCGTTGCATACTACTCAGGGGCAACTTTATCATTAGCGTTTGTGTTTGGAGCTCACTGGTGGAATCCATGTCGGGCCACAATAGCTGGATATTTACTTCATCCAGAATGTCATGGAAAATGCCAAACCCTTATTGGATTCTGGATAAAATCGTTCATTTTTCGGATAAACTTCTGACTTACTTCAATGGGAGCTGCTATCACAAGCAATATTGTTGGAAATGTACAAATATTTTGTAGAATGTCGATAAAAGACTTTCTCAAAGTCGTTCAGAACGCCACCATACAAATTCTTAAATTCAGAGCCATTCAATACATGGCAACCTTGTCTAATCAAATACTTCAGAAGACAGTGAATATTACGCCGATAACCTCCGCAATTACAGCTCAATCGATTTGCTTGACTTTTCTCATCAGGGCAAACTGGAACTCGAAAAACCTGATAGAACTAGGATTCATATTGATACTTTGGATAAATTGCGTTGCAATTCTTTGGATAAATGTTGGGGGATTGGGTGAAGTTTACCTGGAATCTAAAAATAGAAAGGGAATGCTTTCCAGGGAGATGGAATACAGGAATAAAATCATTTTGAAAGGAAGGGTTCAAGTTGGGGAAAGGAAATTAATGAAAAAATTGATCACATCATTTCCCCTAATTAAAAAAAAATTCGGGTCTTTAAATTTCATTGAAGAAATAACGCCATTGCGTTGCTTGGACTTTTCAAATGGGATAGGATAACCCTGTAATTACTTTTAGTTACTTGTTGATTTACCAGAAGAATTCTTCGGTAGGGAGATGCAGGACATATGTATCATTGAAAAACGTGCAACCCAGGAGAGTTGTTCCCTTTTCTTGAATGGCTCAAAGTTGATATGTCCCCTTTTCCTTAGCTAGCAACGATTAACTTTAAAATTCAAGGGAAATAAAATATCAATAAACTTTTTAAAATCAACCTTATCCTTGTTAAAGTCAAAGTCAATAATTTTCTTAATGTGGCATGACCGAATTTTACCTGAATTTACCAACTCCCTGTAGGATAGTCAACCTGTAGTTAATTTAATGACACATTCAATTTCTTTTATATGCTGCTTATGTTTTTGGAAGATTTGCTAAATAATTATACGTCGGCATTCATACCACGTCAATTGTTTAAATGTTTGGCACTTTTCCATCCAAATAAGACAAAAGGTATTTCTAATTGCGCAGTTGCAGTTTGTGTTTAGCAACAAAAAAAAGTTATTTTTCTGATTGAAATTGATTTCTATACAAAATTCCTACGAAAATGGCGTTAGCTGAAAAGCTCTATCGTTGTATCTACTGGAATTACAAAACAGCCCAATTCCTATCTTCTTTACCCTTCTCACTGGAAAAAAACGGGGAAAATCTAACTTTGAAGGAGGAAACCAAGAACAAAAAGAAATTCAAGCTTCAAGCCATTCTAAGTCATATGTACGTCTCAGTATTTATTTTCCAGTATGCATTGCAATTTCCAAAATTAAACAAAATGGAAAAGGTGCTTGAAGGGGTAATGATTCTGGGGGATTTTGTGACTTCAGCTTATCTCCATACCTTTACAGGGCACATAGACGAGATAACCTTGTTCATTGCTGGTACATTTCAGATGTTGTTGAAAACCAAAAACGAAGATGATCCAAAGGCAGCAAAACCAACAAAAGAAAAACTAAAGATGGTTCAAGTGGCAAACGTAGTCCTGGCTCACGTAATTTTCATTTCCGGTTGTAGCTTGTCAATTGCATTCGTGTTTGGAGCTCACTGGGCGAATCCTTGTCGTCCCACATTGGCTGGGTACTGGCTCCTTTCAGAATGCCGTGGGAAATGCCTAGATTTTTCAGGAATAATCTTGAAAGTTCTTCTCTTTCTTGGAAACTTCTGGCTAACAGCTTTGGCATCAATAGTGGCTTGCTTCCTCTTTGGAAGTGTGCAAATTCTTTGCACAATGTCTTTGAAAGACTTTCTCCAGGAGCTGGAAAATGAAAGCACGGTGAAAATCGCAAATAAATTCAGATGCATTCAATACTTGGCAACTCTATCAAACCAAATTCTGCAAAAGACAGTTAATACAACGTTGATATCGTCCTGTTTAGTAATTCAATCGCTCTGCTTGGTTTTTCTAATCAGGGCAAAGTGGGACTCGGTAGATAACTTGGTAGAAATCGGGTTCATTTCCATGTTTTGGGTAAATAGCTTTGCAAATATTATAATCTACGTTAGAGGGATGGCAGAAGTATTCAGAGAATCAAAAAACATAAAAGGTACGCTTCTCAAAGAATTGGGTAATAAAAATAGGATAATTTCAAGGAATAGGATTTCGGTGAACGAAAAAGTATTGATGAAAAAATTGATCAGGTCATTTCCAATAATTAAAATCAAATTCGGGTCTATAAATTTCATCGAGGAAATCACACCATTGAATTGTCTGGATTTTTCTAACGAGGTTACCCTACAATTGCTTTTAGTTACGGGCTGAATCAGCCTGGCTGACATATTAGAACCAGTATAAGCAGATAAGATAAGAAATATTATGACAGTTAGGCTTATGAGTAAAAATAATAAATCAATTTAAGACTAGTAATTATCTACATAGTTAAACTTCCATAAGTTAAAAGCAAGTTATTATATTTAAATGATAATATATAACTTAAATTCACAAATTATAAATTAAAATACTAAAATATTTTAGAGCGGAAATAATGTACACGTGCACAAATACGGCTTTAAAGGCTCGCTTATATTTTTGCTTCTTTTTCCACAATTAAATAAAAACCGGAAAGCAAAGCGGAACTTTTCTAATTATTAGTTTTATTTACAAAGATCTATAACTAACTTTTGTCTTCTATCAAATTATGTTTTACTTTACGTTTACGGCACCGTATTGGTTTTATTCATTTTAGAAAATTACAGACTAAAATTTATTTAAACGCTAATATACTAATTACAACGTTTAATCCTACGCTCACGGCTAAATTTAATTACGAGGTTTTTCATTTCCTGTTGATTGTCTTGTCTGAATACGACGAACAATTATAAAAATATAAAAGCACAAGGCAAAGTTAAAAATTTTGTCTAATCGTTACCAGCAGTGTAAATAATATTTATGCAAATATTAAGCAAATAAAAGAAACAACTTTGTATAGACACCAGTTTGAAAATTTATTTTGCGTTTTGCAACAGACGGGGCAATTTGGATAGACCTGAAAATGTTAAACGCCGAAAAGTTAAGAAATGCTCGGTAGTTTTCATCTTTATAAAAAAAGCTTCAAACCGAATCTATCTAAAGCTATTACAAAGTTAAACCGAAGCTTCAGTCTCATTTTTTGTGTCATTTCATTCTATTCATTCTCATTAAACCTTTTAAAACTACAATTACCAACTAAATACTAAATTAAATTCTAAAATGGCCTTAGCCAAATATCTCAATCCTTTATTTATCTGGAATTATCAAACCGCGCGTTTCTTTTCTTCTCTCCCTATTCAAGTAGAAAGAAAAGGAAAATATTTTATAGTTAATGAAGAAAGAGAAGGAAAAGTAAAGAAATTCCGGTATCAAGCCATTTGCCATCGCATTTTTGTTTTAATTTTTATTTTCCAGTATGCTCTCCAATTCCAAGAACTAAATAAACTTGAAAGAGTTATTGAAGGTGTGATAATAATGGCGAATTGTGCAACTACAGCGTATATGCCACCCGTTTTGGGAAACAAGGACGAGATAACCCTTTTTATTTCTGGAACACTTCAATTCCTATCGAATCTAGATGAAAATCCGTCCAACATAAATAAATTAAGCTTGGTACAAAAGGCAAATATCGCAGCTGCCTACTCCGTTTACGGATCTTGTGCATGCTTGTCAGTCGCATTTGTGTTCGGAGCACACTGGTGGAATCCTTGCAGTCCTACAATAGCTGGACATTGGCTTCTTCCAGAGTGCCGTGGGAAGTCCCAAAACTTTTTTGGTTTTGTCATGAAACTCATTCTGTTTCTTGGAAACGTCTATTTCACAGCGATGGGAGCATTCATGGCTAGTTTTTTATTTGGAAATGTGCAAATTATGTGCACAATGTCTTTAAAAGGCTTTCTCCAGGAAATGGGGAAAACAAGCACGCAAGCCATAGCAAAGAAATTCAGATGCATTCAATATTTAGCAACCCTATCAAACCAAATCCTGCAAAAGACAATCAACACGACGCAGATTACATTCTGTATTATAATAAATTCACTTTGTTTAGTATTCTTAATCAAAACAGATTGGGACGGGGCAAATAACTTGTTGGAAATTGGGTTCATGCTTTTGCTTGGGTTGGATGCCTTTGCGGTGATTGTGATTTATGTCGGAGGAATGGCTGAAATCTACCTGGAGTCTGAAAATATGCAGAGAATCCTTTCCAAAGAGTTAGTATGCAGAAATAAAATTATTTGCACGAACAAATTCAGAGTGAGAGAGCGGAAACTGTTGAGAAAAACGATAAGATCATTTCCATTAATTAAAATAAAATTTGGCGAGTTAAATTTCATCGAAGAAATCACTCCCTTGCACTGTGTGGACTTTTCCAATCAAATGACCCTTCAATTGCTTTTACTTACTGGATGAATTATCAAAATTGTTTCTGGAACTGTGAGATCTTTTAGAAAAAGGATAAACTGATCTTTGTTTAATTAAGGGTAACTGACATGTAGCAATATTTTTTATTTAGTCATTTGGATTACAAATGACAAGAAATGTATTCACAAAACGTGCTCGTAATAACTCGCTTTTTGGTAAAAATGTCCGCTTGGGCAAAAATGTTATTTAAACATAATTACAGTTTCATTAATTGTTGATTGTATAAAAGCATGATTTTTTAATAATTTGCCATGTTCAACCAAGCCGACCGGCTGTCATTTATTTTTGACACTATTGGAAAAGAGCCAAAACAACTACCAATGAATTAATAAACATGATTATATTTGCTACTTACTAATTTGCATTTAATTTTACTTTAGGAAGCTTTAATTTTCAGTCCTGTCTATAATTTTAAGCAAATAGTTTCATTAAAAATGGTTCTTTCCGAAAATATTTCTCTTTTTATTAAACAAACAAAAACTACAAAAGCCTTTGCATCTTTTCCAATTTCCATTAAAGAGACACAAACAGAAAACGGGACTACTTTTCATGTTAAAAAAGATAAAAACTTCGAAAACCTCTTCCGCTACAAAATGAAATTATACTACATTTACATTGGAATAATAATCCTGCAGTTCCCGTTCAGTAGACCTTACTGGGGCACATCGATACAATGGCTATTGGAAGCCACCACTCTTTGTGGAATCTATGGTTGCGTAATTTATGTCAGAACTTGTGAGACAAAACTCGACCAAACTTTCCTTTTTGCTGAAGGAATTCTCAACTTTCTCTCAAAAATAAAGAAACACGAAGGGAAAGTGAATTTACAGCAAAAACGAAGTCTAATTGAAAAGCTTAACGTCATTTTGGCTTATTTAGTTTTGACAACCTTTCAGGTTCTTTTGTTCTGCGCAATTTTTGCCCTTCATTGGTTCATCCCGTGCAGTCCTGCAACGATCGCGGGATACTTTCTCCTTCCTGAATGTCAAAGTTGCAAAGGAATTACATATAATTGGGCATTTAAAACTATTTTGATTTTTCTTAATTACCTTATCGTAGGAATGGAATTTTCCATTTTGGGGTTTTACGTTGGAAATGTTCAAATTTTGTTGAATTTAAGTATTAAAGACCTCCTTGGAAAATTCTGGATTTTAACAAAATTTAAAATAATTAAAGGACAGGAAGTAACAAAAATGTTTAGAAATATTCAAATTTTGGAGGCAATATCAAATGATATCCTGCAAAGCAATCTGAACACTGCTCTAATTGCTTTTCCTGTAATTTTACAACCTTTTAGTTTAACATGTCTTTTGAAAACAAATTGGGGCAAGGGGAACTGGATAGGGTTTGTTTTCTTTTTTGGGGCTTTCCTAATTACTTTTTTAATAATTGTTCTATGGCTTGGTGGAATGGCTCAGGTTAATGAAAAGTCAAAAGAGGTTATACATAATTTAAAAAATCACTTGAGAACGGTAGGTCTAATTTTTATTGTGAAGCGAAATCAAAGGAGAAGAGGACCTGCTAGGATTCGGATAGTTAATGAGAAAAAATATCTAAAGAGGTTTCTTACATCTTGTCCCGCAATTAAAATAAAATTTGCTACGATTAGTTACATTGAAAGGTTGACTCCTGTTCGGTGTTTGGATTTTTCTATTAATGCCACGGTTCAGTTACTATTAATTACGTAAAAAACAGGCCTGTGTTTTGCGTTTAGCCTTTTAAGATAATAATAAAATTGAGATATGAAGTAATGTAAGCAAATAACTAAATTCTGTAAGTATTTTCACATTCTTATGATAACGCAATAATATTTTTGTTTGTTGATGAATTGCATTTGTTTTCTTTATCAAGTACCAAGACAAATTAAAAATGGACTTATGTGCGTTACCTGGTCTTGTTCTTTTTTACTATTTCCTATTTTAATAAATATTAAAATAAATTTTAATGTTTTCATTGAATAAATCGATGAATAATTTCATTGCAGGCCCATGCGTTGAAACTATATTTTAAAAGCAGAGCTTTTTAAAAATTGAATGAAAGTTAAAAAACTGGTTTTATCATACATTACATAATTTTTGTCAAAATTCATAACCGTTCGTTTTTAGCAGCATTTCCAATTTTTTAGCTCTCTGTATCTTCTTCGCATTAAAATAAGTAAGATATATGCAGGACAAGAGAAAGGTTTAGTTATTCGTTGTTAAAACTTTGTTGGGCATGTTTTAACGGTTCGTTAATAATTTCGTAAAAACCACAACGTGCTAGTGTAAAAATAATAAATAGTAAAATTGGGTACATAACAAGTCAGGATGTTTAATATATAATATTGTTTTTTACTAAAGCTTTTAATTCCCACGGGTTTAAACCATTTGTGATTAAGTTTGTCCAAATTAAAAAATATCAATCATTTTAGCAAAAAACTTAAGCGTAGATGTCATTTGTTTTTGCTGGCAGATATCATAGATGTAAAAGTAAGTGACAAGTGACAGCATTGTAAAACCTTTTAATTTTTGTGTTATAAACAATATGTCTCAAATATTCTGTAAATATCATCAGGTATTCTAGGCAATTAATAATTCGCTTGACGAATCAGTAAGCCTATAATTCATTTAGACGAAAACTTGTTTGACGCGTTCAGTACCTAAAGCACCCCCGCTTAAATCTAGTCTTTTTTAAACAATTTGCATCTAATTTAAATCTTATACAGAATGGTTCTATCTAAAAACATGGGTTGTTTTTGGTTAAATTTTAAAACCGCTCGTTTCTTTGCAGCCTTTCCGATAAATGTTATTAACCAGGATAAGCAAATAATTGTTAGGAAAAAAGAAGGCAGGCATGTACGATTCAAGCTTCAGAGATACTTCAATCTCATCTACTCTGCCATTTTATTTATTCAGTTGACATTGCAATTCACATTACTGGAGGATTCCGAGAAACTTCTAGAGACTGCTATTATTTCCGCTATTTTTGGCGTTGCAATATCAATTTCAAACTTTGGCGAGGAAAATTATTGCCGTCATTGAATTTTTGGATGGAATTTTTCATTCTATTGCAGGCAATGATAACTTAGGTAATTTATAAAAATTGTATTTCAAAATTACCGCAAACAATGGCCAAATTTGTTTTGTTTTTCAGTCAGTAATAAAACTAGTTTGGTGGAGAGACTGAACGTCGGTTTAGCTTATTTTCATTGCCTTGCGGCATTCACGGCTCCAACAAACTGGGCTTTTGGAATTGGATGGTGGAATCCTTGCCGTCCTTCAATAGCACTTCACTGGCTCCTGCAAGAATGTTCTGGCAAATCCCCAGCTCAAACAATTTTTTTGGATCGCATGTACAAATTTTTGATATTGTTTGGAAACTACTGGATGTTTGCTGTTGGAGCTTCAGCAATCGCGTTGAGCACTTCTATTATTCAAATCCTTTGCTTTCTTGAACTAAGGCAATTCCTTGCAAAAACTTGGAATGAAATTGAATCAGGAAGTGTTAAACGGCAAGAAATTGCTAATAAACTGCGTATTGGTAATGTTCTCAGTATCTTAGCCAACCACGTAGTACAAAAATCATTAAATACTGTTTTAGTTTGTGATTGCATTGCTGTTTTTACGGTTGGGTTTGCTTCTCTATTCCGAGTGAAATGGAAGCTGCAGAATTTGCTTGTAATTTTTGTAATAGGAACGCTGTCAGTTATTACGCTGTCTGTTATGATTATTTGGCTTGGCGGAATGTCTTTAATTTACGAAGAATCCAAAATAATTAAAATGAAGTTGACTAAACATGTTCAAAAAGTTAGTCCTGTACCAATTAAGTATTTAAATTGTAAGAAATCAACCAAATCCTTGTTTTATTTAAACGAAAGAAAGTGGTTGAGAAAATTTATGAAATCTTATTCTCCAATTAAAATTAAATTTGGAGAAATTAATTACATTGAAAGGGTGACGCCACTGGTCTGTGTAGATTTTGCAGTGGGGATAAGCATCCAACTTATTTTGATTACACAATAAAAATTTAAAAGCTTGTTAGCAAATTTTAATTTAAGTTTAAATTGCAAATAAATACAAATATTTATCATGTAGATGTTATTGTATATAAGTAGTATATAAAGTTGATTTGGAAATAACGTGCAGATATCTATCCAATTATATTACTACATGGAAAGTATTCTGGACTGGAAGGTTGACTCCACATGCTATTCGTCTGTGAGTGACTATTTGGCAATAAAAAGAGCCGACAAGTGGGTTTCAATAAATAGTAGAGAAAATGGGTAATTTATTATGCAGTTTTGAAATGTTGCAAAGGTATCCAGCCAGAGTGGAAAAAATAAACCCGATCCTTATCGTATAAGTCCGCCCTGATGAAAAAAATCACACATGGGATTGAATTATTATTGCTGAGGTTATCAGCAACGTGTTTACCGTATTTTAAAACATCTGATTGGGCAAGGTTGCCAAGTAGTGAATGAATCTGAATTTATATGCAAGCTTCTGTGAGTTTATTTCCTCACTTCTTGGAGAAAGTCTTTAAAAGACATTTTCGTAAATGATGAAGGTCAAAATCAATATTTTAGCTAAGAAGTAAAAACTTAAGTTGTATATGGCTAACTTTTGTTAGTTTATGCGTTGAATGATATATGCGAAAGGCCTATGGCACTTGTATTTAATAATAAATGTATACTATCCCTTAATAAAAGGTAGCAAACCTACATAGTTACTAGCTCGAAGGATGTTAATTTTATATATTGCCCACATGACAAGAATCGCTCTGATCGCTTCGATGTCGCACTACATGATCGAAGACGACATCGCTGAGTATCG
>JAANSO010002320.1:0-13823 GCA_036507315.1 Lepidocyrtus fimetarius
AATTCCTCCAGGTATTTATAACGTTGTGGTTGCCTGGGTGTGACCATGTTGTAGACGTTTGTGTTTTTATAGCCATTGCTTAAAATAATTCCCATCAAGAGGAACAATCCAAGCATAATACGATTCTGAAGGTTGGCAAATACTTTGTTTGGAAATGGGTCACCTTGCTCGACAAGGACTTTCACCAGAGAAAGCAATTTCCCCGAAATATTGAAATCCTGCCAAGCTAAAGCCAAAGCAAGAATTGAGATTCCCAACCCGCCCCAAATGTATGCATCATAGACATTCACGAGCTCTCCGAAAAGCAAACTTTTCTCCTTTTTGAAGCCACAAAGGACCACTTGGAGTGAATTCAAATTGTCAGGAATCTGCAAAGGGAGGTTTATCTGATGGCTGTACATTTTCTTTATGTACAAAGTAGGAAATACTTGAGACTTCGTGAATTTTTTTGCGTACGACCTTAAAACCGTTTTATTTTGGGAATTTTCATTGTTACAAATTTTCATGTGAGAATGGCTTTGACGAACCGTGGGTACATAATAATGATAGCCTAAATTGCCAATTATTAAACCCAAACTGTGCGCAATCACCTGACTGAATATTTCATCTGTTTCGTTTTCAAACCGTTTGGGTAATTCGGTTTGGCAATAGTTAAGCAAAAGGATTTCATTCACGTTGTCTGTGATTCTCGTTCTCAACGGAAGTTTGCTACCCCAGGGGACAAGAGAAAGAGCCTTGATAATGTTTTCCTTTCCTATGGACCTTCTTTTAAAGAGAAAGTAATTATTTTCACATTCAAAACAAATATAAAGGGAAAGAATTTGAACAGATTTGACTTCCGATTTGTCAAGAAAAGCTAAATAATAAGCAAGGTTCATGAGTTCCTTTGAATTTTCATCCGTTTCGAGAGTTGCGGTTTCCACGTCAGTTTTTAGCCAGTACAGGAACGTCTCTTCTCTCTCCATTTGAACCAGATGAGAACTTGACGGAATTAAATAAACTCGAATTTTTGGCAAGGAACTAGGAAGGACCTTTGAAAGTCTCGTGTCCTCGAGTGTAGCGTTTCCACGTTTCCCTTCCTTTCTAAAGACCCTGTTTGAAAACACTCCCATTCTAAGAAACTTGTCCGGGAAGGAATCCATCAAGATTATTTTGTCTTTTAAAGGTATATCTTTCTGTGGAGGGAGAAGATCAAGGTGGACCTCACAATTCCATGGTTTGGATTGAGTGGAGAACCTGTAGAAATTAATTAACCCGCAGGACACAAGACTTGAAGATTCTTCTTTCTCGACTTTCCTCAAACAGCTTTCAAAACTTTCATTTCTCGACAACGAAGAGGATTCCGCTCTCCATTCGTAAATATAATTTTCAAAATCATTTTCATACAAAGGGATTATGGCTGGGAAGAGGTGACGGGAAATTAACGGGATTTCAATTCCAGTTATATCTAAGTATTTAAAATTGGTAAGGAATATGATGCAATGGCTGGTTTGAAGATTGTTGAAATAAGATAAGTTTACCAAAGAGGAGGAGTAATTGCTCCAAAGGGCGAATTGCTTGTCGTAGTAGGATTTCAAAATTGGGGAGTTAAAAGGAGTTGTAAAATTTAAAGGTTTTATAGGCGGAGGTTTGAATCGGTCTGGGTTTGGCGGTTTCCAATTAAAATCTGGAAGTGCTGTGAAAACGCCCTGGAGTGAAAGAAATATGAAAACGTAGAACATTTTAACAGTTTTTTCAGGTTGCCTTTAAGTAGAAAGAACACTACAAAGTTGTAACTTGAGTTTGGTCTCAGTCTTTAAAATTGCCACGAATGTAAATTTAACCAGTTCCCGTTGAATAAATTTATTTTGAGAAATTTAAGTGCTTTGCAAATATAAAATCATCAAGTGAAAAATTCATTCATGTATAAAACAACTATTATTTTTAATTATTAAACTCAAAAACAAAATTCCGTCAAACAATGTAAAGTTAATAAAAGTAGTAATATTCCGTAATTTTATTCATACCGAGGTAAGCGGAAATGTTTATTGCAATTGCAAATAATTGTTTAATACTTAGAAGCAAAAATGCGGTATTTTACTACCTCCACGCGCATTAATATTTAAGTAATTGTGATCTTACGACAGGAATACTCAATCGAAAAATAAAAGGCCGCAAGCCTGCGTAGACACTAGCTTGAAAATTTGTCTTTATTACTCTAAACTTTTCATCGATTGAAACCTTTATAGACGCTGTGACATCATTTATGGCTAAAAATTAAATTTTTGCAAAAATTTTTGCATAATCTTTGTCTGCATGCTATTTCCTTTCGATTAATATGCTACTTGCCATATGTTGCAATTTACGATTTTGTAACGGTCACTTTTAATGGCGTAACCGTTAGCCCAATATTGATGAAAAACTATGCAGCAAACCACAAGTAATCTGCCAAATTTCGTTAAAATCTTTTTTATTTTAAGTGGAAACAGACAGACAAACAGACTAACATACCGTTTTCAAGACTAGCTTTTCAAGCTAGTAATAAACCAAAACAATAAAAGTTTTATGAAAGACGTTAAATCTTAAAAAGCATGCGCATGCCAGCTTATAATCACCGTCATTAAATTGTCACGTGTCAATTCTCTCTATTAATATTTCAGTTGTATTTTAAGTTTTCATTTCAATAATTTTACTTTCCGAAAGACATTCTTGAAAAGGATTTCCCTAGCAAAATGAAGGTAACGTTGTATCTCCTAGTGATTTTATCAACTGCATTTGGTTTTCCTCAGGAGGATCAAAGACACAGAAGTTTTGTAGAATTCCAAAGAACTCCAGAAATTGAAGCTTGTGAGGCCAAGTGTACCGAAGAGGAAAAGAAGATCCATTATATTTGCACTGATGGCGGTCCCTTTGCATACCGCAACTCTTGCACATTTAAATGCAACCGTAAAGTTAAATCTAAACGTTAATAATTTATTTTTTAACTAATTAGGGTTTTGTTTTATAGTCTATGGACACAAACAAGTTGAATGTGCGACAGGTAGTTGGCCTGCTTGCAAGAATAATTGCACCCCAGAGGAAAGGAGAGATGACAGGGGGAACTTCTGTGATGAAAAGAATGATACTCATTATACCGAATGCGATGCCAAATGTGCAGATTCAAATTATGCAAATAGTAAGATATTTGTTAAATTTTAGATTTATTAATTAATTACTTGTAAAGTTAATTTTTAAACGTGCAAATTATTTTTCAGACAAAATATCCCCATGTTAGAATTACCGAAACATACAGGAAACACTACTCTGTAACTAATTGTCAATTTAGTAAATTTTAATTTCCTTAAGAGCGTTAAATATTTCAAGAAATAAACAAATATTGATCTTGCTTTTACAAAATAGACTTATTGTTTCAAATATTTATTTTCAAAACACTCCTGCTGTTTGTTTTAATGTTTACTATTAGTTTTTTATATCCAAATTAAAATAATCGTTTAACGATTTCAAAGAAAAACACGACACCTCCAAGGGTTAATCCAAAGAGGAGTAGAATGAAAACTAAAACAATGTTATTTCCAAACAAGGGAGTGCTTGTTGGTGAAGAAACACTTGGATCCGTAGACAATTTTGATTTAATTTCAATTCCATTATTTTCAGAAATTGTTTTCAAAACCCCCATCCACCTGTCAATGATCCCCGACTCTTTAAATCTTGCAAGCCTTACAACTAGCCAAGTTGGAATTAATCTTTGGAAAATAAATTTGTATCCACTTGGGAAAAACAATTGCTTATCCAATCTTGCCCCCTTTTCATAGAAATGTTGCGCAAATACTTTTGCCTGATTAGGTTCTAAAACAATTCCTGTTTTATTGCAATTCGCAAAATAACTGACCAGATGGATAGTTTCTTCTTCAAGTAAAGTTTGCTCCATGACCGTTGAAATCTCATGCGATGCATAAGTTTCAAAAGTAAAATTATTTAGCCAACCCTGGTGGTTCTTCTTAAAGCGTTTAATCCCACGAAAAATAGGATCTTGAGGGGAGATTTGGCTCCGGTTGTATAATGTCTGTGTTCGTATTGAGTCCCCTGAATTGCCATCAGAATACCAGGTATCTATAGAATACGGATACTTGTAAAATTTGTACCATTCGTGAATAGCAGAGCACATATTAGGCCTGTATTTAGAATTTGTTTCTTTAACAAAAATATTGTAATTTCGACAGTGCTTGCGTTGTGTTATGTTGTATTCAAGAGCCTTCCCTTTACTAATGCCAAAAATTGTGTAGCGGAGACTGGAAAAATAGAAAGGTGTAGATTTGCTGTAGATTGTGCCGTTATCTTGCAAAAATTGCTCAAAATTTTCATACCGTTGAGGTTCTCTTGGAGCAATCATGTTGTAAATGTTTTTGTTTTTGTAGCCATTGCTTAGAATGATTCCCATCAGGAGAAATATCCCAAAAACTAGTCTGCTATTAGATTTCGCAAGTATTTTATCAGGAAATGGATTCCCCTGTTCTAAAAGTACTTTTACCAGATGTAAAATTACACAGGAGTTCTTGAAACTATCTTGAGCTTTTTTAGAAAGAAATTTAGTCCAAGCTAGTCCAATTAAAACTAAAGTTGTTCCCAAGCTTAACCAAACGTAAACGTCGTAAACATTTGTTAGGATTGAAAACCAAACCTGATTTTCATTTTCCCTGAGCCCGCACATGACTAGCTGAAGCCCGTTTGTTTCACTGCGGACGTAAAGGGGAAGCTGGATTTGACGATGAAGTTCTGGTAGCATTTGAACTTCCGGAAGCCAAAAATCCCGCCAAAGTTTTTGTTTTTGAAAGGAGCTACCGTCATTTAAACATAGAGTGTATTGTAAGGAAGCAGAGGGGAAATGAAAGCTGGAATTTTTTAAAATTGAAGTCCAGAAGTGAATGAGTACGTGCCGCAGAAAAGCATCATCGTCTTTCTCGTTAATATCCGAATAATCCGACCTTAATTGATAGAGCCAATTTTTATTTGAAAAGTAGTTTTTGCACGGGTAAGGAATTATACGTCGGTGGATTTGGATTTCCCCGGTTAATTCAATTGAAGTCGGGGTGATCCAAGAACTTAATTTGGCCGGTGTTTCAAGTGTACCTAATTTGAAAGTTTGCAAGTCTTCTTCCAGTTTGGAGCCTAGCACAGGTCGGAGAGCTTCAAATGAAGTTAATTGGAATATTCTTGAATGGCTCGTTACTTCAGCTATAAAGTACTCGCTATTCCGAGATGTTGGCTGATCATTAAAATCTGCTGTTGGGTGAGAGGAAATTCCATTTGGGGTTAAATCCAAATCAGTTTTCATCCATTTTAAGATAAGCTTTTTCTTTGGAATTGTAGAATTAAATGTGTTGGAAGGAATGACAAATATTTTGAATATCGTTGTTCTTCCTGGCCCAATATAGCGACATTCACGAGTTAGCATCGAGATCAAATTTGGTTCGTAAGTCCAGATTTTAAAATAATCGTGAATTGGTAATTTCAAACTGTCGAATTCATGCGGCGGGAATAAATTAATTTGAACTTGACAATTCCACGGTTTTGAAGAGACGGAGAATTTTGTAAAGTTTATAAAATGTTTGTGACTTCGAAGGTTACGAATTTTGGAATGTCTTTGCAATGCATACCACTCAAAATAATATTGAAATCCAAACTTTATTGGAATCAGTTTTGAAATTATAATCGGCAAGGTTATTCCGGTGAGTTCTAAGTCGAGAAAATTATTAACAAAAAATAAACAGTTTTTAAGAAATTGTGCAGAGCTAATTATTTTAGACAAGTCAACGACAGTGTCTTCAGGAACGTTCCAGTGAGAAAAGAGGCTTTCATGAAATTCTTTAACGGAATTGTTGTTATATGGCGTGGAAACGTTTAAATCGCGAACGGCTAAACAGTTTCCGGGAAATGTGAGATTTTCTTGGAAAATATCTGCTAGAATAACGACTAATAGAACTAGAGACAAATCTGGGAGTAAATATTGGAATTTGTTTGAATTTGTCATTGCTCTGTTATATATTTAGTTATTCCATCAAGTAACATTCATGTGTACTTCTGCGGGCACGATTTTACTAGTGAAAGGCTTTAGTTGCATGTTCTATTGATTTTGTAGTGGTGAGCGATGTTTTTGAATATGGATTATAATAATTTTAAGGTAAATGTCAAGAGCCCATCATCAACCGTCATTTCGTTTTGAAGTGTCAGAATAGAAAAAAGTACACTCGTTTTTAGAGGTTATTCCTTTTACGAAATTAAATTTCACTTCAAAAAAGTAATTTTCCGTTTTAAAAACTCGTATAAACAAGAGTCATACAATATGTTGGAGTACATCACCATTTTAATCATCATTTTTACAATTTAAGTACATTGTGATTGCTTTTCTAATGTTTTTTCTTGTATACGTTTTTATTAATCCAACATAATTCAAATTAATTTAATGGCTTTTTTAAAAATTTCTGCAAAAAACGTGACACCCGCTATGCATAATCCAACAAGGAGGAGAATAAAAACTAAAACAATGCTATTTCCAAACAAGGGTGTGCTCGCTGGTACAGAATCATTGGAACCCGTAGACAATTTAGTTTTAATTTCAATTCCATCATTTTCTGAAATTGTTTTCAATATTCCCATCCACCTTTCAATGATCCCCGACTCTATAAATCTCGCAAGTCTCACAATTAGCCAAGTTGGAATTAATCTTTGAAAAGTAAAACTGTATCCGCTAGGAAAAAACAATTGCTTATCCATTCTTGCCCCCTTATCGTAAAAATATTGCGCATAAATCTTTGCTTGATTCGGTTCCAATACGATACCCGTTTTATTGCAATTCGCAAAAAAAGTAAAAAGCTGATAGCTTTCTTCTTCCATTAGAGTTTGCTCCATAATCTTTGAAATTTCATTGGACTGGTAAGTTTCAAATATAAGATTATTTAGCCGACTCGGATGGTTCTTTTTAAAGCGTTCAATCCCTGGAAAGATGGGATCCTTTAGAGATATTTGGCTCCGGTTGAATAACGCCTGCGTTCGAAGTGCTTCCCCTGAGTTGCTGTCAGAATACCAGATATCCGTAGAATACGGATATCTGCCAAGTTTGTTCAAATCGAAAATTGCTGAGCACATTACAAAACTGATTTTGAAATGTATTCGTTTAACAAAAGTGAAATAAATCCGGCAATGTTTATGTAATTGTGTAATGTTGTATTCAGGAGAGTTGTCTGTAGCCAGGAGAAAAATTGTCCAGTGGATGCCGGGGAAATATGAACTTTTTGACTTGCTGTAGATTGTGCCGTTGTCTTGTAAAAATTGTTCGAGATTTTCAAATCGTAGAGGCTCCTTTGGGGCTATCATGTTGTAAATGTTTTTGTTTTTGTAACCATTGCTCAAAATGATTCCCATCAGCAAGAATATCCCAAATAATATTCTGGAATGGGTTTTAGTAACAGATTTATCTGGAAATGGGCTCCCTTGTTCTAAAATAACTTGAATTAGGTGCAAAAGCATGCAGGGTTTTCCGAAACCTGTATCCCCAAATCTAGGAACTTTGTTCCAAATAAACACAATTAAAGTTAACGAGGTTCCCAAGCCTATCCAAACGTAAACGTCGTAAACATCAATTAAAATCGAAAACAAAAGATGATTTTCCTTTTCCCTGAGCCCACACATCACTAGCTGAAGCCCGTTTGTTTCGCTGCGGACGTACAAGGGCAACTGGATTTTGCGATTTGTCTCCTGACGCATTTGAACTTCAGGATACCAAAAGTCCCCCCAAAGTTTAGGTTTTTTAAAGGAACTTTCATCATTCAAGCAGAACGTGAATGTGAATGAAGCGGTGCGGAAATGAAAGCTGGCATTTTTTAAAATAGACATCCAGAAGTGAATGAGTGCGTGCCGCAGAAATGTGTCATCGTCTTCTTCGGAAAGGTCTGATCTTAATCGAGTTAGCCAGTTTTTATGAGAAAAGTAGTTTTTACAGGGGTGGGGAATTAACCCCAAAGGGGTGGGGATGTCTTCAGATAATTCAATGGAAGTCGGGGTGGTCCAAGAAAAAAAATTGACCAGTGTTTCGGTTGAATTTAATTTTACAGTTTGAATATTTCCTTCCTTGTTGGAGCCTATCACAGGTCTGAGAGCTTCAAACGAGGCTAATTGGAATACACTGGAGTGTCCTGTTACTTTAACTATGAAGTACTCGCTATTCCTAGATGTGAGCTGATCATGGTAATTATCTGTTGGTTGATAAGAAATTCCATTTGGGGTTAAATCCAAATCAATTTTTATCCATTTTAAGAAAAGTTTGCCTTTTGGAATTGTAGAATTAAACGTGTTTGAAGGAATCACAAATATTTTAAGTGTCGGGGTCCTTACTGGTCCGATATAGCGACTTTGACGGTTTATCATAGAAATCAAATTTGTTTCGTAAGTCCAGATTTTAAAATAATCGTGAATTTTTAATCTAAACTTGAATTCAGGCGGGGGTTCGTGCGGCGGGAATAAATTAATTTGAACTTGACAATTCCACGGTTTTGAAGAGGCGGAAAATTCTGTAAAATTTATGAAATGTTTGTGACTTCTAAGGCTGCGAATTTTTGAAAACCTTTGCAATGCGTATCATTCAAAATGATACTGGGATGCAAATTTTACAGGAATTAGTTTTAAAATTACAATCGGCAAGGTTATGCCGGTGAGTTCTACGCCGATAAAATTATTAACAAAAAATAAACAATTTTTATTAAATTGTGCAGAGCTAATGATTTTAGACAAGTCTACCACAGCGTCTTTGGGAACGTTCCAGAGAGAAAAGAGACTTTCATGAAATTCCTTAACGGAATTGTTGTTATACGGCGTAGAAATGTTTAAATCCCCAGCCAACGAATTTGGAGGAAATGTGAGATTTTCTTTAATATTTGCTAAATTTGTTAGTGACAGAATTAAATTTAGTTTTCGGAATCGTTTTTGATTTTTATGCGCCATGGTTTTGTTAAATTAGTGGAGAACTAAATTATTTGACTGATTTGGGCAACTCGATGTTTTAGAAATTCTTTGAAATAAATTGAGCCTTTTCTATGGACTTTTAGATGACGTTTTAAGCAGGTTTTAATACTTTTAGACAAACAGTCAAGTACCCACGAAGCATTTTATTTTTATTGGAGTGTTGACTCGTGTTTGGGTAAATCAATATTGGCTTTTATAATACTCTTGAAATATGTTATTTTATTATTTTTAAAACTATTTTAATAGAATTCGACACAGTTTTTAAATTTCTGTTAATTCTTTTCAAGGTGCCCCAGCCATATTCCATAAAATTCTTTCACCATTCGTTGTTATTATTCCGCCTTCGGACACTCCACTTCTTTATCTCCCCTCTCTGCAAAAAATCATCATAATTAATATCAAAATTAACTTACAAATTTAATGCTTTACTTACGATTGCATTTGTATTCACAGCGGTTATCATAAGGAGTTTTTCCATCGGCTACGCAAATATACTCAGTTTTCTTTTCTTCTTCTGTGCACTTCGTTCTGCAACGCACCATTTCCATGTCTTTTTCATGCTTTTTGCCAAAGTAGATTGCCTGGCAACTTTCCAAGATTACTAGGATCACAACAAGATACAATGCGAGCTTCATATTTCTAGGGAAAGATACTTTTCTTATCTATTTGAATCTTTTGAAATAAATGTAATTTTGAGAAAAATACGAATCTACAAAAATGAGCTAAACACGTTGGTTAAATTTGCGTCTGTGTAACTTTAACGTCTTTTGTTTTAGTTTTGCAGAAACAAAACTTGCCATTAAATTTAACTGACGTTGAACATTCCCAGACAAAATAAATTTGTATTTCATTGTCTAGCCTGAATTAAACCAAAATACGTAAAACTGGTTTTAAATTGGTGCAAAACAAGCGAAAGTAACTATTTTTGGAAGAATAGGCAATTCAATGACGTATTTAATAATTAAACGGGGCTCATAACACATTTCCAGGCGCTATTAAAGTCAGTCAAAGCTAAAATCGTTGTCAAAAGCTTATTGCGTTCATGGATTAATTGCTCAGTCCCGTTTCCTCACCACAGTCCATCTACTTCTGGAGGATTTCTTGTTTGCTCTTCCGTTCCAATCCAATCGAAACAACGAAAGTGCAGTTCTTCTCAAAAATGATCTTTCAAAATTTGTTCTTCAAGCTCTGTTTATGAAAGGAGGTTATGCGACGTGAAATTTTGCGCTGTGTTATGCATTTTTTTATTTATGCTGCACAAAAAATGAGCCAACTTTTTTTAAAACATCCAAATGCACTACAAGGAATTTTTTATTAAAACCAAAGCAAATAGAACAAATAAACATTAGTAAAATGACTAATTACAGAATATTCTAGTATGTCATAAATATTCCGTTAATCTTTGCAAGGTTTTACTGCATCTGAAAAAAATTGTAAATTTAAAAATTTTCATAGCCATTAATAAACTACTAGTTAAACTAATTTTAAATATCTTACTATTTTTATAATTTGAATCTAGACATTTGGCGTTGCATTCCGAAGGGGCTTTCAAACCATTCTCATCACAGAACGTCCCCCTGTCATATCTCCTTTCATCCGGGGTGCACATGTTATTCATACAAGCAGCAATACTGTCTGGCTCGCATTCAATTTCTTTGTGTCCATCCGCTACAATACAAAATTGCAATTAGTTAAAAATAAAAAATAGGATGTGTTGCTTTAACTTTACGGCTGCATTTGAAATTGCATCTGCTATCGTATGGAAAGGGATCTGCATCAGTGCAAATATAAAAGATCTTCTTTTCCTCGTCAGTGCACTTCGCGTGACAAGTCTCCACTTTTGGATCCCTTTCAAATCCCACATAAGTTCTGCTTTGCTGATTTTCCTGAGGAGTGCCAAATGCACCTGTTAAAAGCACTAGGAGATACAACGCCAACTTCATATTGTGATTATAATCCAATTTTTCAGTTAAATATGTCCTTTTTCACCAAAAAATGATTTTAAAATGGTAAACTAAACAAAACGAAAGTGATAGAGCGTAGTATATGTTCGCTTAAACACTTAAAGTTATTTAATGACGACAATTACGTGGATGTGCGCAAGCTCATTTACGATTTGACGCTTCTCTGTGTTTCTCCCAAAAGGATTTGTGTTTTATTTCTTAAAATTATGGTTTTTGTTACGATCTCTTTTTCTACCATGAATTCCTTTCGTCAGCCTATAAACTTACTTTTGAACCCGCGAGCGCCAAAAAATGTGAATAATATGATTATGATACAAACTACGAAGATAATTGGGAAACCATTTCTAGAATAAGAATTTAGAAACCTTAATAGGTATTTTTGCAACCCCTTTAGCAATCATTTTTTCACCAATTAATTTTATTGATAAAACCAAAGGCAACTAATTACAGAACCATCCAGCAGTTTACAAATATTCAGTTATTTCTTACAAGGTTTTGCTTTGTCTGAAAAAAATAATTTATACAATTAAAAGTTTATAAAGCAATTAATTAATAAACAAAAATGCTAAGCAACTTACTAGTTGCGTAATTTGAATCTTTGCATTTGGCATCGCATTCGGAACGAAACCGCAAATTATTCTCGTCGCAAAACACCCCTAGATCTTCTCTCTTTTCCTCGGGGGTGCACGTATTCATACAAGCTCCGAAACTGCCTGGCGCACATTCAACTTCATCATGGTCTTCATTCCCTGAAAATAAAAGCTGGAATTAGGTCAATAAATTATCAATAAAAAGTTGATTTATAATAACTTACAATTGCATTTCAATTGGCACTGGTTATTGTATAGATTATTTTTTGTGCTAATATACTGGGGTTTCTTTTCATCGTCAGTGCACTTGGCTTCACAGGCCTCAGCCTTCGCTGCCATTCGGTGTATAGATTCAATTACACTATAATCCATCATGTATTGCTTAGTTTTGTTGCCCAGAGCAGATGTGAGAATCATTAGAAAACACAACGTTAACTTCATATTGAGAACCCAATCTACTTTTCCAGAATTATCCTTTCTTTTAGAAAATTATTTTTGGAACTGAAACCTAAATAGTAACTGAGATGGAAACGTATTTAGAGATATTTAAGGTAATTTATTGATGGTAATTAAACAAAGAAGGCACACGCTTTTATGAATTGACGTGCTTTATAAACGTTTCATTGTCGTTTGGTTTTTTATTATCCTGAATTTTCTTTCGTGATAAAATCGCTTAAATCAGAATCCTTAAGATGGCAGCATGGCAGTAAGATAATGTAAATATGCTAAAAACTACGCTGATAATTACTGAAACCATTTCCGCTTACCTTGTTGTTTACAAAATCCATTTCCGGAATATAGTTTTGTAGCACTGCAAAGGAGAAGAGTGGGCACGTGTTTAAAATAGTTATAGGAACTGAAGTTTCTCAGGTTTCTGTGCGACATATCGATCCAGGTGATGTGGAATCTTGCACTATGATTTTTATTTACTTTCGAGCATTTTTAAAAAAAGCAAAAGTACGAAAGTGAGCATCATTGCCAAAGCAAAAATGTGTCACCATTAAAAAACTCCAAGTTTTACAATAAAAATAGTTTTATTAATAAAACCAAACACGAGTAGAGAATAATCTAATATTTAATAAATATTCAGTTAACAAGGTACAACGTCTGAAAAGAAATAATTTGTACATTTAAAAATTAGCAAAGCAATTAAATTCTAGAAAGCTTAATATCTTACCATTTGCATATTGTGGTTGAAAGCATTTGGCCTCACATTCAGTATAATAATACTCCTTATCTTTATCACAGAACCTCCCCCTGTCCCGACGCTTTTCTTCCGGGGTACAACGTATTCCTGCAAGTATGCCAACTACCTTCTGCACATCCAACATCTTTGTGTCCATAAGCTGTAAAATAAAACTTCAATTACTAATTAATAAATTAATAAATAAACAAGTTACAAATTTACGGTTGCATTTAAATTGGCATCTGTTAAGGTACACATAGGGCCAAACATCAGGGCAAATATAAAATTCCTCTTTTTCCTCGTCGGTGCACTTCGCCTCGCAAGCCTCAACCGCTGGAGTCCTCCCAGCCTGCATATGTGTAGTCTTCTTCTCAGCAACGCTAAAAGTCAAAATCACGAGGAAATACAAAGCAAACTTCATTTTTAAATTGAAATACACTTTTTAAGATTAATCTGTCGTAAAAAAATAAGTTTGCAAGAACTAAATTGAGATTAGACTATTTACTGAGAATTAAAACGTTTAATGACGGTAATTAAACTGGACAATGCCCATTTTTTTACGATATGACGTATTTCACTTTTTCAATTACTTTTGTATCGTGAATTGCTTTCGTCCGGCAATAAAATTAATTACGTAGCTAATTGCATTTCCGCATTAATCAATAAAACCCATTTTCAGAATGATTTTAAAAACTTTAAAATGTCAGAAATTTCACATAAAAACTTTTTTCATTTAGGGCATTCTAAACAAAGTTTTAATATTTAACAGGTAATTTCCATAAAATAATATCCGGCATTTAATTTTCACAAGGAACAGGCTCAGTGTCACCTGTAGAGACCAAAATGATTAAATATTTCTTCAAACAAATTTAAAAAGGCAGAACTCACCACTTCTCATATTTTCATAGGCACATTTTACATGGCAAACGCTGGGCCATTTGATCCCTCTCTTATCACAAACAGGTCCGCTATCTCTGCTACGCTCTTCAGGAGTGCAATGATTACGACAATGCGGAGGATAACCTTCCTTACACTCAGCTTCCTTGTCGTTATCATCTAACGATAAGTAAAAAATTATTTTACATTTAT